>LOJH01042649.1:0-12835 GCA_001685095.1 Ellobius talpinus
TTAAACTAAATCTGTTGTATTGAGCTGGTCTGGTTAATTCTAGCTTACTGGTCGTCTATGCCCATCACTGTTGTTTGACCATAGGGATCCTGTGTTCCCATGTTGCTTTTTAGGTTGCTTGATGAATTCTTTTATTGGCACCTACCTATCTCTTCCTTCAATTGATGTCGATAGTGTCTTTACATCCTAGTCCAATCCTTGCAGTGACTGTCTGAGTCATTAGGAATTGTTCTTGTTCTGCTCTGTACTGTCAATGTCTGTATCTCAGGGAGCATCTTAGGTCTCTCTTAGCCTGCTCTCTTGTTCGGTCTTCTCTCCTGGTTTGTGATCTTGGCCTACTCTGTGCAGTCACAGCTTGTGCTCTCTTTGTCCTCTCTCTTGGTTCTCTCAGTAGGACTCTCCTGCTGCCTGACTAGATTAGCTGATGCAGGTAGGGGAGGGGCCTGGGGATTTGACTCACTATGAATGGTCTAGAGAGTGGGGTGTCCATCTGGGAGGCTGGTCACTAACCTCATGGTCCTCGCTGTATTTTAGCAAGCAGTGTTTCAGAGTTCCACTGGGGTTGCAGAAGTAAAGGAAGTTGGCGGGGGCAGTGTTTTGCCCTACTATGGAGGTCCTAGAGGGTATGAGTGTCCCACTGGGTAGCTGCTCACTCAACTCTTGGTTCTCTCTATATTGTAGCAAGCAGTGTTTCAGAGTTCCACCAGGGTTGCAGAAGGAAAGGCAAGTTCTGGGCTATTTCTTTTAGGACAAAGAAGATCTTTTCATATCAGCGCATGGGCAAAAGAAAGAATTGTCTCTGAATGGTTTCATAGGAGTAAAATGTAAAGTGGTCTGGAGGCTGAAAGAAGTAGGAATAAGTAGGCTAAAGGAACAAAGACTAGTACTTTGCCTTTGAATCCTGTGTCATGCACCTAGACCTAGGTTAGGCACTCTGGACAGCAAAATCACTTTCACACTTCTCAGTCCACTCAAATAGCCCTGTTGCAGTTACTTAAAAGGTATTTGCACATTGGCTATTGAAAAATTGGAAATAGGTACTGATGGTAGATATATAAAACTGGGATCAGTAACCAATCACGGACCATCCCTAAACCTCCACCTATTTTGGCAAATGGATCTTTTGGACATAGCCCTATATTTTCTTTTACCACTTTTAAAGTCATGGCAGAACTAAGTAGTTATGACATAGACCACATGTTCCAGAGACCTGAAAATATTTACTTTATGGCTTTTTATAGCATAAGTTTCTGTTCCCAAGTATAATGGGACCATCCAGAGAAAGCAACCTAGTAGCAAATGGAAAGAAATAATTTTTTGAGTACATATTATACTTGAACTATCAGTGAATTTCATCTCTCATCTTTGAAGGAAAACTCTTTAAACTGTGTTCTGTATTCTCTGCAGTTTCTTTACCACCATGTTCTTTTAAGATCAATCCACTTGAGGTTTTGTCCCCATTACACAACTGCATGACAGTGTTGTGAAATATATGGTCAAATTTAGAGGGTTATATTTTATTTCTTGGCATAATTTGGCATCCTTAAAATATATTCTTGTTTTGGTTTCTGTATTTGGTTGTTTAGCTGTGTTTTTCCTTTGCATTGAAACTTGCTTATTCCCATTCATCTTCCTGGCCTCTTAATGCAGAGTGGCTTACACAAGTTAAGTACTTGGTCTTCTTTTCTTATCTGTCAGTCAAAATTTACTTGATATGTCCACCTAGTCTCATTGTATTAAATACCGTATATGTGCAGTGGTTTATCTTGGTTAATAGCTTGGTTATTAACTTGGTTATTATAGGAAAATGAGTTATTAACTTGGCTGGATCTATAATCAGCTAACAGGTAAATTGCTAGGAATACTTGTAAGGGGCTTTCTAGGTCAGGTTATTTGAATTGAGAAGACTGACTCTAATTTTGTGTGTTCCCTGAAGGAGAATCTGGATAAAAGGAGGTCCAAAGTAAAAGACTTTGCTAAAAATTGTTTGCTTTTTCAGTGGCTTCCCACCATGCTGGAAAGTTAATCTACCCTGTTTCTGCTGCCACCATTCTTTGTTAGCCTTAGAACCTGGCTTCTTTAGCCTTCTTACATGGAATAACTTGTACATCTGAATTGATCTGTTAGAAAAAAATTGATCTGTGACTACAGAAAGCAGTGAGAAGAATGTAAGGGGGAGGTAACTAACTAATCCACATACTGTTAGAGACTAGGTAAAATACAGACATATTGTATTTAATAAGGAAAGCAAGAGACTAACCCATAGCACTGAACAAGACAGGAGGAAATGAAAAGAATTTCTCCTTCCTCAAACATGGCTCTGTAAACAAGAGGAGAGAAATGTTATCACAAGTAATGCTAGATAAAATTAAATCTTGGGAGACTCACAAGCTTCATGAAAGAGATTCTGGAAAATACTAGCACTAACCATCTCAAGTCACTACCTATGATTCTGCATTCAGAGTAAGTGGATCAAGGACTCTGACATTGAAATGAGTGTAAGGGAAACATAGCCTTCAGTACACAGGTGTACTGTGGATCAGCCAAGGAACTCCTGAGAGAATGCTGATATGTACTGATGTCTGGGAAGAAATTCAACCAAGCAAAGTTACCTTTGAGCGCCACTGAAATAATGCATTCTGACCAATCTAATCTCATAGTGTTGATCTTGAGATTGAAAAGACAGGAAGGTCTCTTAAAAGCACAATTTGGTCCCACTGCCAGTGCCTACACAGACTGCCTAATCCAAACAACTGTCACCTAATCCACATTCACCCTGATGTTTGAACTGCCTCTTTTGATCCCATTCTCTTTGGAGGGATGCCTCAATCAGCCTAGATGCAGGGAGGGGGGGCTTTGTCCTGCCTCAAAGGGATGTGCCAGACTTTGTTGACTCCCCATGGGAAGACTTACCCTCTCTGAGGAGTGGACTGTGCGGGGTAGGGGGGAAGGCGGGGGAAGCAGGAGGATGGGAGGGAGTAGGAACTGGGATTGGTATGTAAAATGAGAAAAGACTTTAAAAAAAGTACAATTTGTTCCGCAAGACATTTTAGGGATAGTAGAAATGATCCAATGTCTATCCCAGCATTGATGAAAATTTAGTTGTTATTTTTTTAATTTTATATCACTTGAATTTATCATTATTTCAATACTTTATTAACATAGCCTTTATTATTTGATTATGTCTTATGATTTATCCACACATTCCTGTATCTATTTCATTCTGTTCACTCTGCTAATTCTCTTACATAAATCCCATAGACTTTAGGATTCATACATCATTTTTTTTCTTTGCCACATGTACATCCCTTCATTTTACTTCCTAACTCTGTTCCTATCATTTCAATAATCACTAAAACTTAAAACCCTAACAATATTACAAACCTCTCTTTCTACTTATCTCTCTTATTTTTGCTGTTGCTATAATACTAATCTCAAGTCATACTTTCTTCATTTCTTTTTCCTTAACATATTTCCTTAACATATGTAGGTACATATATACCATTCTTTTTCTTTATTTCCCCTGTTAATGAAATAATTATTTTAATTGAGTATTACTGTATTTAGAACCAGTCCTATCCACACAGTTAATAGTCTACTCTCATAGAGGTACTAGTGATTGTATATTGAGCCTGTAAAATGAAGATTTTGCTAACTGAGCCATTCTTCTAGTCTAGTGGAGAGTACTGATAGTTCTAATGTGAAGAAATCTAGCCCTACTTGAAGATTGAACACACCTCAACTAAACCATAATGACTCCAAATAGAAAAAACAAGTGACCCTATGGTGCCCAAACTCAACAGATACTTTTAGAAAACAACTCCTGAACCTAAGTCCCTGGGAACATTGGGGAAAGCAGAACAGAAAGACTGTAGGAGCCAAAAGAAAAAGAATGGGAAGTCCTTTGTAAGATGGCATCTCCTAGAAAGGTCAGTGGGGGACTATTTCAATAAAGTCACAACATCATGTTCATTTAAGTAAGACCTGAATAATGACAACATCAATAGACATGCTAGCATGTAGGGTGAAAATATCACAGAGCCTTAAACCCTACACAAAGAACTACAGACATCCAAGGAATGCTGAGAGCTGGAGAAATTAGTGTTTCCAATGGAAGAGCCTATGACTGGTTATTCAATACCAAGTAGTCAGCTCTCGAACATACATAATGGTAACATTATATGAACTGAGAAGGTTATATTTTTAGAATGAAATATATAGATAGTGACAATACATGTGTAACACCAATTAAAGAAAAAGAGGTCATGGAGTTTAGAGAGAGTGCAAGGGGTTGTACTTGGGAGAAGCTGGAGGAAGGGGAAGTGGGAAAATTTTGTAATTGTGTTTTAGGTTTTTAAAAATTTAATTTATGTACCTGCAAAATAAAATAAATTACTTAACCCAAAATGCACAACTTCAAGATATAAATTTAAATACGAAGGTAGTACGACTCAGTCAAAAATTATGATTTCCACAGTTATGTATTACAATGAGAGTGAACTACATACAATATGAATGAATCAAAAGTAATTGTAAGAACATTTAATAAACACAAGAAGGATCATACTCCCAAATAAATTAAAAATAAAACAAATGTTAAAATGCACATAAATGAAATAAGGAAGTCAATACATGATATAAAGTATAATTCAATAGGGAACTATAAATCTTGAAAATAGCTAAACTGAAATGCTAGAAATGAAAAACTTAATTAGTAAAGAAAAATCCTCAGTGGAAAGAGTTATTAATAGAATGGAACAAATAGAAGACAAAATAATCAGGTCTTGAAGACAATATAGAAGAATCATTACATTTAGATAATAATAAAAATGACATGATAAAAATACAAAGAGAATATCAAGATCCATAGAACAAGAAATGGACATAGAGGAAGGAAAATAACATCAATATAAAGTTATTCATATTATATTAAATAAAATAGTAGTAGAAATCCCAGAAGTGTGAAAGCTATGGCCATCCAGACAAAGACACAATTTAATACACCAAAAAGAGAAACAACAGAAACAAAATTTTCTGTCATATTATATTTACTGCACTATACATTATCAAACCTTTCTATGTCATATTACAGTTACTGCACTATGCATTAACAAACCTTTCTATGTCATATTACAGTTATTGAAATATGCATACAGAACAAAGGCAAACAACAGAAATTACAAGAGAGAAGCAACAAGTCATAAATGAAGACTAAGTCATCAGAATACAAGAGAGCTCTCAAAAGAAACTTTAAAAGCCAGGATTGACTGGCAAGATGTATTCCAAGCTCTGAAAGACAGTTGCTGCAAACCCAGAAGAGTATGTTCAGCAAAAATTTCTTTCCCAGCTGAAGGAGAAAGAAAAGCTTTCTGCAATAAAATTAATATGAATCAAAGACTATAAGATGTGAAGCACAAATGGTTAGAAAGAAAACTGGGGAAAAGATCAAAGTGTAGTCATAGCTAAGAGAATCCTGAAAATGAATGTAATAGTGCAAGAAGAAAGTCTATACATTGTAAAATATTGCACATTTTTTAAACTTTTATTCTTCTCTCATATATTACATTCAGACTGCAGTTTCCCCTGCCTTCACTCTGCCCAGTCCCTCCTCTCACTCCCTACTCTGCCAGATCCACTCCTCCTGCTTCCCTTAAAAAAAAGAAAAGAAAAAAGAAAGGAGCAGGCCTCCCACGGATTTTCACCAAACACAGTCTGAGAAGAAACAATAAGACTGAACACAAGCCCTCATATCACATATCTTATATCGAGGCTGGACAAGGCAATTCAGTAGGAGAAAAAGGGTCTCAAGCTCAGGCAAAAAAGTCAGAAGCCCCACCTCCTCTTTCATTGTTGGGAGTCCCAATAGAACTCCAAGTTACACAAACATGCATATTATGTAGAGAACCTAGCTCAGACCCATACAAGGTCTGAGTTTGTTTTTTCAGTCCCTGTAAACCTGTATGAGCCATGCTTAGTTGAGTCTGTGGACCGTGTCCTAGTGGTGTCCTCAATTCCACTGAATCCTACAATCTTTCCTCCTCTTCTTCTGCAGAGTTCCCCTGAGTGTGCCTAGTGTTTGGTTCTATCTGTATCTGCTTCCATCAGTTGCTGGATGAAGTCTCTCCGACGACAAACTGGATATGAGCATAGCAGAATATCAGTAGAAATCATTTCATTGATTTTCTTGTCTATTGTGGGTCTATGGCTTGCCAAACCTCTGGTTCCTGGCCATCCAGGCAGTGTCACGTGTGGGCTCCCTCTCATGGTGTGGTGGGCCTAATGTTGGACCAGTAATTGGTTGTCCACTCCCCCAGTTCTGCACCACATTGTTCCAGTACATATTAGAGGCAGGACAATTTTTTTAAGATTTTAAGGCTGGGTTGGTGTTCCAGTCTCACTTCAAGGACCTTTGCCTGGCTGTAGGAGATGGCCAATTCAGGCTGCATATTCCCCATTACTAGGAGACTTCACTAAGGTACACTATCATAGATTTCAGGGAGTTTTTACATTGTATTCAATGTCTACATTGCTGCTCAAATGACCACCAATTCCAGTCATATCTCCTAGTACTCTTCTCTATCTCTCTCAACGCCCTGCCTGACCTTTCTGTTTTCAGTCCCACCTGCTCCTCATCCACATTCAAAATCTGTTCTATCTCCCCTTCACAGGGAAATCAATATGTCCCTCCTTGGGCCCTCCTTGTTGCTTAGCTTCTCTGGGTTTGTGGATTGTAGCATGATTATCCTTTACTTAACTGCTAATGTCTATGTGTAAGTGAGTACATACTGTGTTTGTCTTTCTGAGTCTGGGTTACTACTCTCAGGATTATTTTTTTTCTAATTCCATAAATTTGCCTGCAAATTTCATGATGTCATTGTTTTAACAGCTGAATAATAATTCATTGCAAAAATGTATCTCATTTTCTTTATCCATTTTTTGATTAGGGGACATCTAGGCTGTTTCCAGTTTCTGGCTATTATGAATAGAGCTTCCATGAACATGGTTGAGCAAGTGTTCTTGTGGTAGGATGGAGCATCCTTTGTGTATATGCACAGGAGTGATACAGCCGAGTCTTGAGGCAGATCAATTCTCAATTTTCTGAGGAACTGCCATATTGATTTCCATAGTGGCTGTACTAATTTGCACTCCCTTCAGCAATGGAGAGGAGTTTCCCTTGCTTCACATCCTGTCTAGCATGAGCTGTCCCCATGTAATTGATCTTAGCCATTATGACAGGTGTAATATGTAATCTGAGTAGTTTTGATTCAGGTTTCCCAGTGGTTATGGATGTTGGACATTTCTTTAAGTTTTTCTCAGGCATTTGAGATTCCTGTTGAGATTTCTCTCTTTAGATCTATACCTTATTTTTCAATTCCCTCATGCCCTCCACTCTGATGCATGATTAAAAAAAGCTCAGAAAGAGAAATTGGGGTTCAATTTGAAGGTCAGAAAAGCAGAACAGCCAGCCATTGGCTCTTACCTCAACTCGGTTTGAAAATGGCGATCCTTCCTTAAGGAATCTCAGAATGAGACTGGGTCTGAGAGCTGTTTCCTCCTGTTTTATAATCCTCTCTTGGACTGGGATTAAAGGCTTGCACCACTGGGATTAATGGCATGCACTGCCCAGTTTCTATGGCAAAGTAGTGTGGCTACTGGGATTAAATATGTGTGTTACCACTGCCTGGTCTGCAAGGCTGACCAGTGGAGTTGTTTTACTCTCTGATCTTCAGGAAAGCTTTATTTGTTAAAAATACAAATGAAATGCCATCATACCCCTCAAATTCCTGTCCCAACCCCAAGTTTATCCTTGTATTATTTAGTTTGCTGATGTCTAGTTTCTTGAGTTTTTTTTTTATATATTTGGATATCAGCCATCTTTCAGATGTGGAGTTGGTGAAAATGTTTTTCCATTCTGTAGACTACCAATTTGTCCTATTGTGGCACCTGGCACCCAGAACCACAAAGGGCATGCAAACTGCTATAGCCCTAGCAAAGTCACCTCACTGGACCAGAGGACATGCTGGTCATCAGAACCACAGGTCACATCAGGCCAGAAAAACAGAGAGAAAACAGAAGCTAGGGAGAAAAATAACCATCCAACAAAGACAAACTCAGAAATCTGAACCTAAACCTATAATTGCCATAAACCCAGAAACCTAGTGAAGTCCATGTGAGTAGAAAGGGGGCTTTAGGATTGGACTTGTCTGTCACTGTGATGGCAGGGCTCAGGCAAACAGCCCCTTTCATAATGCCTGCTTTCCCTTTGAATATTGGCCTGTGAGAAGTGGATCCAAGGTGAGTTGCTTGCCAGCATTGCTCCTTCTGAACAGCCAAGAAAATTTGTCAGCACCAGAGCCCAGCTATTCTACTATACAGCAAAACTAGGATATTCCAACACAGATAAAACATAGGAAAATGACCTTTAAACTAACTTTATGAAAATGAAAGAGGCCCTTAAAGAAGAGATGAATAAATAGCTTAAATTGAAGAAAGACAAACAAAAAATGGAGATGAATAAGTCCCCTAAAGAAAGCTAAGAAAACACAAACAAATAATTGGAGGTATTGCACAAAATTTAAAAGCTTCTTCACAGCAAAAGTAAACAATCAGGTCATGTGACAACATATAGAAGGAGAAAAATCTTTGCTAGTTATAAATTACAATGTATAAGGAACTCTAAAAACTAAGCAGCAGAGCAACTCCCCAAATTATGTCAATAAATTGGCAAATGAAGTGAATACACATTTCTCAACATATGCAGTACAAATGTATAGGAGCTCCAATAACAGAAGTATTCAGCATTTATAGTTGTCAATGAGACACAAATAAAATCTTTATGTTGAGGTTTTACCTCGTCAGAATCAGATAAGTATCGCTGAGACAGAAAATGATAACAAATGTTGGTGAGAATGTGGGGGAAAGGGCACCTTTAAATAACTCTTAGTTGAAATGTAATTTAGTCCAGTTATGATAGAATCCAATGTGGATGTTCTTTAAGAAAAAGCAGTAGAACTACCAACCATCTGACCCAGCTATATTACTCTTTGTGTATACCTAAAAGGCACTACATCAAAATACTAAAGAGATATTTACACTTATTTATTGCCAATGTATTCACAGTAGCCAATTTGTGGAATCAACTTAGATTTCTACCAAAAAAATCAAGGAATAAATAATGGATAGAGTATATACACAATAGACTTTATTCAATTTTTAAAAGGAGTGGAATTGTGTTATTTGCAACTGGAGATTGTCATGTTCAGAGAAGAAAGTAAGACTAACAAAGACCAATATCATATGTTTTCTCTCCTTTGTGGATCCTAGGTTTATATAAACACATGAAAAGCATTTATATGTAAATGCATAGAAATAGAATTTAGACTCTCTGGAACAATGAGAGTGACAAGTAGAAGGATATAAGAAAGGAAGAGGAATGAATATGTTTAATATGAATGACTTTTGTGTGAATTTAGCTTTATGAAGTTTTGCTATCTTTAGGAAATGAATGCAAATGTAGGTACCTCTATTAAATGAATTAAATAAGATTAAAGGAGAATAAATACATTCGTCATCATTTGTGGTTCCTGGATGTTATACCAATATATAACTCATGCAAGTGTATATGATATGAAACTTATAGAGTTTACTGAATATTGACAATCAGAATAAGTAGAAGTAATCCTTTTGAAGAGTTATTTGATAAAACAACTGAGGAATATGAGATTTTATCAAAAATTTTATTGAACAGGCAAGACCACATTGAAACATTTGGAAAATGAAAGCTTAGACTTGTTGAATAAGCCTTCAGTCATTTATATTTCTAAAGTAAACTTGTTACAACTAGATATTATGAATTATTCTTAAATATTACTTCTAGGCATGATAGCACACAACTTTAATCTTAGTAGTAGGGAAACAGAGGTAGGCTAATGTCTTTGAGTATGAAGCCATCCTGGTCTACATAGTGAGTCCCATCCAAACTATACTTACCTACTATTTTTCCAGCTTCTGGATGAATTTTGTAGAAAAGTGCCCTATTTTTGGAAACGAAGACTATAAAACAAACATTCTGTTCATTTCCACAATGACTTATATTGCTAAATGACTTTAGTGGTTTCTCAAATTTCAAAACAAAGTAAATTAGATAGAGTCTGCTGTGGTTGTTAGTCATCCTTTCAAGTTGTATTTGTTGAAACAGCTTTGATTCCTATTTAACTTAAAGCAAGTTAATTTTGTTTTTGTGCTGTGAATGTTGATGTTCTTTTCATTCAAAGGTTCAGTCTTGTTCTCATACTTAGAAAATATCTTTTTATTGTAGGAAAATGTAACTAATTATTTATACATATTACATACCACTATTATTATTGTGTTTTTATATCTAGGGAAAGGTATTGATCTCAGAATATATCCACTTTGTAACATTATTGAATCCAGTTACACATTGCAGGCACAGATATGTAAAATTTACCTGTGAAATACACAAAACAAAAATAATGTGGTTATGGTAGATTATATGATGATATAGGAAACTTTCTTATATACTATAAACTATTTTAAAGTTTGTTTATATTTCTCAAAAATATAGTTATAGAAATTCTTAGAATTCATAGATCCAAGCTAAATTCTCAGCTCTACTTCTTTCTAGGTAAGTGATCTATGAGAGCTCTCCAGTCCTTACCCAAAAAGACTTTGATGATTTAACATGTAAGCTCTTGGATAACTCTAACATTTCAGAGTGTTTAGTTTGAACAAGCTGTCAACTCAGAAACTCAGAGTAGTTCTTATGAATAGAATTTAAAAAAAAACATGTTGAACGTCTTGAGAAAGAAGAGTCAGAAGGATTGCTCAATGGTTAAGAACATTGGTTAGTTGCACTTTCAAAGGACATAGGTTCAATTCCCATTACCCACATGGCATCTCACAGCCATCTGTAACTCCAGTTCCCTGATATCTGATACCCTCTTTGCCTTTCCCAGGAGGTAAACACATAAGTGGTACACAGATATATATGCAGGTAAAATTTCCTTATACATAAAATAAATATAAATTAGATATAAAATATTTGGCATGAAAATTCCATATTCTGTTGTCTTACTCTCTGCAAACTACTCTGAAAATAATCACAGACTTTTTGTCTCAGTCATACTTTAGTACAATGGATGATGTCATCACACTAATCAATTTTCTTTACTCATTTTGTGAATTAAAATGCTAAAGTCTGCCAGAAACACCCTCAGAGAATCACAGGAAGGAATGTTAGTTGGTTGTGTGTTCTTTACCTAGTGAAATTGATGCACAAAACTACCATTGTGTTCAAAAACAATAACAAAGTAGTTTTTCACAGTTCTGGAGGTTATAGACTCAAAATTCAGGGCATTGATAGATTTGGTATCTAGTTAGGTTTTATTCTATCATTAAAGGATAATCACATTTCCATTTCTTTTTATTTCTATTTATTTTTGAGAAATTCATATAAAAAATTTGATCATATTCTTTTCCATCTCCCAACTCCTCACAGATCTTCCCCTTCCTACTTACTCAACTTCAAGTTAAGAGTAATTTCTTTCTCTCTCCCAAAGTTTGGATTAATTGAGACCCATGCCTCTAGAGGAAGCACAGACGATATACTACCTGGTGGACAGAGATAGGTCTCTGGATAGCTCAGAGATCTAGGACAGAAAAAAACCCTAACAGCAAAAATAAATAAATAAATAAATAAATAAATAAATGAAATGATTCCTAACGATATTCTGCTATACTCATAGATTGGAGCCTTGTTCAGTCATCATCAGAGGCTTCCTCCATCTGCAGATGGGAGTGGGTACAGAGATCCACAGCCAGACAGCATGCAGATAGAGAGTATAAATTGGAGATATCCACTGTGTCCCTCCCCTCAGAGATTGGGAAACCCAACAGAAGAGGCAGAGGAAAAACTGTAGGAGTTAGAGGGGATGGAGGACACCAGGAGAACATGGTCCATTAAATTAACTAATTAAGACACATATGTGATCACAGAGACTGAAACAGCAAGCTCAGAGCCTGCATGGGTCTGCACCAGGTCCTCTGCACATTTGCTATGGTTGTTAGCTGTTTTTCTGGAACTCCTAACAATGGGAGTGGAGTTGTCTTCAACTCTCTTGCCTGCCCGACACTTTCTTTTACTGTGTTGCTTTCTCAAGCATTGTTAGGGGGCTTTCACTTTGTCTTATTGTATCCTGTTTTGTCCTGTTTGACTGTCATCTCTTGGAGAACTGCTTTCTTGAAGGGAAATGGATCTGTGGAGAGGGGAGGGAAGAGCTGGGAGGAGTGGAGGGAGGGAAAACAGCTTGGGATGTATTGTATGAGAGAAGAATCCATTTTTCAAGAAAAATAAAGAAAATCAAAGACAAAACAAAAAATACAAAAAAAGTTTTATGTGGTCTGTTTTATGTTGGCCAACTGCATCTGAGATAGGACTTGCCCTTTTTTAGTATTATTGATATACCAAGTGTCATTCTATTGATCAAAAATGATTTTTCTTTTTCTAGCATTTGTCAGCTGCAAATCGTTTCTTGGCAAGGAGTGTAATTTTGTGTCTATTTCCCCTACTTGGTGCTGGGATTTTGTCTTGTTTAGACATGTGCAGGTATTATGTGTGCTGTCACAGTCTCTTTGAGTACATATGTGTATCAACCCTGTTGTATGTGCAACATGTTTCCTTGAAGACATCTACCACCTTTGTCTCTTACAATTGTTCTACCTCTGATTCTGTATAGATCCCTGAGCCTGGAGTGTGCATGTCTGTGTGTGTGTGTGTGTGAGAGAGAGAGACAGAGAGAGAGAGAGAGAGAGAGAG
>LOJH01042650.1:0-14150 GCA_001685095.1 Ellobius talpinus
AGGGCACGGAGGGGAAACTGCGTTCCCTGCATGAATCACTTCGGTGGCACCGTGGGCGGGGGTGTTTGAAAGGGCAGACGGATTTGGGTTCCGGTGAGAAGCTGGACACCCTCGGACTCAGTGAAGCTACCCCTTCCCCCCACCTCCTTCTCCAAGAGCTCTGCAGGGACGTCCCCTGCACAGCCATCGGAAAGTCGTAATTTTTCACCCATCTGCCTCGACTTTCTTGCTGTCTAACAGCGTCGGGCGCACAGTAGGCACTCAGTTAATGATTATGGAAATCAATATTCGAAACTTTTTGGGGATCCTAAACTTTCTCCCTTAGATCAGTGAGATCTCCGGCCACAGAAGCAATACCTCAGGAACAGAAAACAAAACAAAACAGCCACCCTCCCGAAACAAAAAGAAACCTTAAAAACAAAACAAAACCAACAAAAACCAGGTTTTGGGAAGCGTGTTCTCCGGGGACCACAGGAGGGATCAATCTGGGCTTTCTGGGCAGACTTCCAGGTTCGGGAATTGCTGTCGCCAGTGTGCTGCACCGGGTGGCTTTATTTTTTTGGGGGATGGGGTGTTTGATGAGTAAGGGGGTCGGGGAGGTGTGATGTCAGTGTGTCGGGAGTTTGGTGTGGAGGGAATAATGAGGAACGCTGTCCTGGACGCCTTGTCTTGGGTCGTGCACATCTTGTCCACCGGAATGCAAGTGAGGCTGGCTGGGGCTTGCAGAGCAGCCCGCTCCCTCACTTCCCCGCTCTGTAGATGGCCATTAGTCAGGTAGCTTAGATCTTAGATCTTTTTCTGTTTGTCAAACGGTAGTTGAAGTAACATGCTATTATGTCGGCACACGAGAGAGGAGGCACGGTGCTTAAGACAGAATCATCTGGAATAATGGACGAAATCTCTTAACCTGTCCGGTCTCACGAGCTGTTTTAACTACCTGGCATCTCTCTCCTTTGGCTCTATTATCAGTTTGTCTCACATCCCGTTTAATTCATCCATTGTCTGTACCTATCTCCCTCGTCCTAGGAGGATATCACAAACAGTTCAAGAGTTCATAAAGAAAGGGTCTCAAGGCTTTCCCAGTCATACAAGTTATTTGCAAAGGATCGTCCATCCTTTTCAACCGTCGCATTTCCTGCCTCCACGCAGCTCCTAAAAGGCTCAATCTGAAAGGCGTCTCCCATTCTGGTCGCTAGGGGGCGGCGCTCTCCTGCGTTGGTGGAGCACATCAAGGACGCGGGCCGGCATCTACTCCCCCTCAAGACTCACTGTGCTGGCCCAGGACAGTTCACAGAATGCTCCAAAGGATGCCCAGGAGCAATTACTTTTATCCTGGCTGGGGAGGTCTTGTACTTGGACCAGGAAAGCACAGCGCTTTGCGATACAGCCAGCTTTGTTCCCTTTCTGCTTTTTAGACTCTTCCCACCAGCGTTTGGATGAGTTTTGTTCGTTCTTGCTTCTTCTCCCCAATGCAAAAGAGAGCTGTAAACGATTTTCTCTCATTGCCTGGGCTTTGTAAAAAAAAAAAAANGACGACTGCACCGCAGTGCCGCACAATGTACTGAACAAAAAAGAAAGACACCTTTCTGCATCCGGGTTTACATATACCTGAGATTATTCAAACTCTTGAAGGCAAAGTTTGCTTCTATTAGAATGTTTAATGTCCTCCCCGGGTTTCTTGGAAGGCTGCATTTTCTCTGTGGCTTTAAAAATGTCACAAGAGAGACAACAAATGAGTATGTTCCCTACAAGTCCCCGGGTCTGTCTGGCACAGATAGTTTGTTTACAGCCCATGGCTAATAAATGTGTGCCGACCGGCTGGTTGGATGAGTGGGGTGTCAGTGGGTTAATTCCCTTCTGTCACCCCATCCTATCTATCTTGGAAGTGGAAGTCATGTTTCTGTATACATTTAATTAGATTTGAGCAGTAGCAGTGGCTGATTTGGGATCCATTTCTTTGTTGTGATCATTGAAATCTATGTGGTAGATTTTGCAGCTGTATTCTGAGACGAAGCTGCCTTCATTTCGGAGATTTCTGATTCTCAGGTCAAGACCCAAATCATACCTTCTTCTGATATTAGCTCAGAGCCAGCTGGCGTCTATTCCAGTTCTTAGCTGTTCAGTCAGATGTTTGCGAAAGAGGGCAGAAGCAAAGCCCTGTAAGCACCCTCTCCCATCCTCCTTCCTCTTGCCACCCAGGTTCATGAAGTCACACAGAGAGACCTTTCCTCTGGCCTCTCTTTCAGGAGCAGAGGAGGACGGAGCCAGCTCTGCACCAGGGGAAGCCTCATGCTCTGGCATATCAAAGGTTTGGAGCTGAGCCCGAGACAGGGAACGCTTCCTTGTCTTCAGCTCTGATCTAAAGTGCACACTTTGTAAAACAGTGTTCTGTGAACGGGGCAAGCTAGCAGGAAGCATCTCTGTTTTAAGGGAGTCTTTTGGGTGAGCCCAGGAAGCTGTCGCAGTGCGACTATGAAATAGAGTCCCATCAGCTTGAACAGGATGCTTTTAGTTGACATAAACCCCCAAATTAAGGAAATTGTGTGCTGGTTTATTCTCATTTTCAAAATTCCAGAAACAGACAGGACCCTTGACAGGGAAGGTAACCGGGTGTCTGATCCCCAGAACAGAGTTTAAAGGAGAGCAAAGGGAGAGGAGGAGGAGTGAGGACAGATGGAAATGCCATTCATGCTGTTCAGACATTATAAACTTACAGGGAATGGAAGAAATTTCTAAGTTTGACCTTTATCTCTCAGACAGGGAAGAAGCATCACTTTTAGCATCATGTATAGACAATAAACAATGAACGAAACCACACCGTGGCTCGTCAGATCCATTGAAGAAACTGCTGTGAACACAAGCAGTATAGGCTTTGTGGAGCAGCTTGACTTTCAGGAGGAGCTTTTGGAAAGGTGGTGAGCGACGGTGATGTTAAAATTCTGCAATGCCGCATTGGACACAAGCCTTGTTTAGCAGTGTGACTTTGATTTGCTCTTAGTAGTTTTCAAAATCAATTCTCACTTCCACCTCTGCGACTCTGTCAAGGGACATGTGTCCATGTTTGAGGCTGGGTCAAAAGGGAGGGTCCAAGCAGACTTTGAGTTCTGCAAATCACTGAGATGGATCAGGTTCTTCAGTGAATTTCTGTGGAAATAACCCATGCCACAGAGGCTGCACATGACAAAGACTCTCTAAAGCTGTTTTGAAATGTGTTTCAGATCGCTCTGGTTAGACTGGAGGGGTTATGAAGCAAACCAAAAGTCATAAGCCTGGGATAGAGACAAGAAGGAAGGGAGGGATGGAGGAAGGGAGAGAGAAGTTACAGTATACATGTGTGATTGTGTTACAATATCAAACTACACAATTCTATTAACCATCACACTTGTGTACACACCCCTGCACGGATGCCGGTACTCAAATCTTTTGGCTGTAGTATCACAGGACTCTTTACTGTCACTGAGTTTGGGTAGTAGAGGCAGGGATGTCCTGAGTTTGAGGTCTGCCTCTGTTACGTGGGGAGTCTTCTCAAAAACCTTCCATAAGATTTTATGGGGAACGTGTCCATCTGGCTATCTGCAGAGATGACCTGTCAACAGCTCAGTTTGCCAATGGGGTGGAGTCACAGGAACAAGCACCGCCTGCTGGAGCCAGAGAGAGAGAGCATTAAGTGAACTCAGAAGCAAAAACCAAAACCAAAACCAGCTTGCTGGAGCAGAAACTCATGGCAACCAACCTCGGGGGATGAGCATCACAAGGGGTGTCGCCTGCATCACAAGTGACAATTCCTGCAGCCTCTGTGTAGCCAAGGCTGCAACAGAAAACTCAGGGATCCAGGCTCTCCAGGGACCTCACACTCTTTTGAGTCTCATCTCTAGGAGCACGACCTGGCATCATCGTGAATCTTGGAGAAAAATGTGTGCTTCTGGCAGAGAAGAGAGAAGATGTTCAGTTACGGAGCATTCTGCTTTAAAATCTGCTCACACGGGAGAAGCCAGGTAACCAGAGACTGGCTGACCTGAGGGGAAGAAAACACCCAACTCCAGGCCAGGCTTACTGACTAGCAGACTCACAGGGCTATAGAGTCCCCTCCTTCCAGACACAGAACTACTACTGGCCTATTGGCTCCAGTTCCCTTTCCTCAGTGTCTCCTATCTAGCTATCAAGCTATCAATAAAGAAGACAAGGCAGACTAAAAGACAAAGGAACAGTTTGAAGATACAAAGAAAGCATTGGAATCACTCAGACACACCAGGGTCGAGCAGTTATCAGCCAGGCATTCCAAACAGCTGTGACTTATGAATGTAGAAAAGGTAGAGGGGTGTGATGGGTACAAACACAGCACTGCATTATAAAAGGAGACAAAGTAAGTAGAGAGATCAGGCATTTAGTCAAACATGCTGTAGCAGGAGAAGGGCATGTCTGATAACATTGTTGCACTGGATATGACAGAGGCAATAATCTCTGAGCTTGAAGGTATGGCAACAAAACTGCCCAACAAAGTCAAAGAAAAAAACAAACATATCAGAGACCTTTGGGATTGTGATACACAGCTAAGAAGGCTCCAAAAGGGAAGGAAAGCAGTTACATGCATGTCCGGAACCTTAACACTCTGGAAACTGAGCCAGGAGGACCTCCTCCCAAGTTCAAAGCCAGCTTATGCTGCGTACTGAATTCCAGGCCAGCACGGACTTCAGAGTGAGATCCTGTCTCAGAGGAACTCCCTAATAGACAAACGAACAAACAAAAAAACCCCCAAATCCTCACACACACACCCCTCACATCCAGGAAGTTCACTAAGTATTAAGCCCAAAGGATGAGAACAGTGTGCACTGGACATACTGTCGTCAAATCAGAGGGATTCACATCTAAGGAAATTTCCTGAAAGAAGGCAGAGAGGCTTAGAGAACAAGGGGTGAGTTAAGTCTACTTTCTCTTCACAAGCAGATGGTAGTGCCTAACCTACTGACCTGACAGGTCATTCTATGTTCTGTGAAACTCTTACAGTTTCGTGTTCTGTAACAGCATCCTTCAGAAAGAGTCTTATGATGAAAGATTAGGGAAGCTGTTCCTAACAGATGCAAGCAGTGTTAAAAGGAAGTTTTTAGAGAGGAAGAGAGATGGAAGCCAGAAATCTGGGCCAAGAGGAAGAAGGAAGTAAATTACAAAAACTTGTTTTATTGTCCTTCATTGATCCAACAGATAATAAGCTGTTTAAAGTAACCATATCAAAAATGTATGTGTATGTGTCTATACAAATAATAAAATGCAAAAATAAAGGTCTTACCAAAAAATTTTCGAGAAAGCATTAAGTCTACTGGGGTAGTAGTGTGGGCCAGGTGGCTAGTCAGCACTGGTCAGCACTGGTCAGCCCTGGTCAGCACTGGTCCCCTTTCCATTGTCTCCTCTTGCTTCCTGTCTTGACAGAGCAAGAGGTAAAAGACCGTCCTCCCTCCCTCCTCTCTCTCCTCCCTCTCCTCTCTTCCCCTTCTCCCTTTCTTTCTTGAGTTTCTACCTTCTCTCTCTCTCTCTCTCTCTCTCTCTGTGTATTGCTCATCTGTGAGTGGTTGGGGACTCCCTGACACTTCCCCCCACCCCCCGCTCCTGCTTGCTATAACAAGATATCATGAGCAAAAGTGCCCCAAGCTTTATCTGGTTGAACAAATTTACTTAACACACTCCTAAATCTGACAGGCCCTGGGCTTCAGGCTCCGCCCACCAAACCTGCAGCAGACAGGACAGCAAACTGTGGTAGAGGAGGAACTAGAGGGTCCTTTGCGGCCCCTCAGGGAGATGCTTTCTGAAGTCAAGTTTCTGCAACATATTTTCATATGCCTTCTTGTTCTCCAGACTTCCTTTACTGCTCCCGTTTTCCCAGTCTTAGAGGGAATGGGAGCTCGATTCTCTCTCCTGTCTGCGGTTTCTCCAATGGCTTGCCTTTCCCCTCAGGCTTGTTTCAGCCATATTCTGCCAAGGCCGTGCTGTGTTGCAAGCTAGATATTGACCAGGACAACATGCGAGTGTTAGCTGCAGGTTTGCGGGGGGAAAAAAGACACAAGGATTTATATTTCAAATTGGTTTTCCAATATCAAGTGGCTAGTCCTGAAATCGTATTAAGCAACACTAACCGTGCTCAGCAGGTTGTGTTATGCATTTGTTCATAAAGAACAATCAGACACAGAGGTCCTGGATTTGAGAGGGGGTAAGGAGGAGGTGGAAGGGGCTGCAGGAAAAGGGGCATGGGAGGGGTGGGGGGAAGGAGGGCGATCTAATTATATTTTAATGAAAGTCAGAAAAGCTTGGTGAGACCACCCCAGAGCTCCCTTTAGGCAGCACAGCTGGGCACTGAGAATACAGAGGCTCCTGTGGAATACCCACCTGCTGTGCAACCCCCAGAGCTGAGTCCAGATTGCCTTTCCCCTCAGCCTTTGCTTATGTGAAACTTTTTAAAGCAATTATTTTTTATTACTTTCTGCTTATGACTGTTTTGCTTGCACATATGCAAGTGTACCCCATGTGTGCCTGGTGCCTGTGGAAGTAAGGAGAGGGTGTCGTAGCCTTGAGCCGTGACATCACAGATGGTTGGAAGCAGTCTTGTGGGTGTTGGGAATTGAGCCCCCGATGTCCGCAACAGCAGCCAGTACCCTTAAGGGCTGAGCCATCTCTCCAGTCCCTTTGGGTCTCACTTTCTCTATCCTTTCCTTTGTTCCATTCTCCCTCCTCTGTGCTATCCAGCCCTAGGGAGCAAAGAGCTAGTAAGTAACCTATCTCCTTTGGTCCCAGTGACCAGAGTCTATGGGTATCTCCAAGTCTGTGTGAGCTTTAGAGGGCACAGTGTAGAACTGAGTACCTTCCCCCAGCCACCGACAAGCTGAGAGGATGTTTGGGTTCTGAGTTGGAGAGAAGCAGGAAGTGCTCACAGTCCCTTTCTGTCCATCCCTGTCTTCTTCAGTTCATTTTGGAAATGTTTGTATCCTTCCACATGCAAGTCTTTCACCTGTTTGGTTGAGCTTAGTCTTCGTGGTTTCAATTCTTTTTGTTGTTACTGTGCATTCATATGTCTTTCCAACTTCGCTGAATTTGTTAGCTCTAATAGTATTTTTTTTGTATAAAATATGTATGCATTTCATGTCATCCCCAATAGATAATTTTACTTTTTCCTTAGAGATTTAAATATGTTTTACTGCTTTCCTGGCTAGTACTTCCATGCTATCTGGAATAGGAGTAGGCTTCCCTTACTTGTCCCTGAAGGTAGAGGAAAAACTTTGAGGCTTTGATTGTTGAGTGCATTATTAATTAGCCCAGGCTTTTCCTGCGCAACCTTTTTTTGTGTTGATGTAATTGGCTCCTCTCCTCCTTTTCTGTGTTTTTATTTTTATTATAACAGTTGTTGGACTCAGTCAGTCTTTCCAGCCTTGAGCTGATTATGGTGTTTCAATTCTTTATTCTATCAATGTAATGTATCACATTGATGGATTTTAGTATATTGTACCATCTTAAAGTCCTGAGGGTAAATCCCACTTGGCCATGGTTTGTTGGTAGTTTGTTGAGAAAATTTTAATGCATATGAATAAATGATGTCAGACTGCATTTAGTTTTGCATCATGTCTTTTTGTTATCTTTGGTATCAGGATAATGCTGACTTCATAGAATGAGTTCTTCAATTTTCTTTTCAACAATTTGAGCAAGAATTGTAATTTCTCCTGTAAGTGTTTGTTAGAAGACACAGCGAAGCTCTCTGACCCTGGTTTTCACTATGAAATGTTCTGATTATTGATTTCATCTCGTTGCTGGGTTCAGAGTTCCTAATTCACATTCGAGTCTCTGTAGGTTCTATGTTTCCAAGGCCGTGGATTTCTTCTGGGTTAACTGATTACTGCATAGGAATTTAAGGGTGACTCTACTACACCAGTTGTAACAGTCTCTGCTTCATTTTGGATTTCTAGTCAGTTTCATATCTATTCCATCGTAGTACATTTTAAAACCAAATTGAGACCGGGTCTCACTCTGAATCCTAGACTTGTGAATGATATTCCATTGCCAGTTTCCTAAGTGCTCCGGCCACAGTGCCCCTCTCTGAAGGGCATGCCTGCTCTGTTCTCTTCTTAGTTTAAAACCTTGTCTATTTTGATTTTTTGAAAGTCAAATTTAGTTCTATTGATCTTTATATTGTCTATTCCTTATTTTGGTTGTAATTTCTATTATTTCTCTCTTTTGCTAAATTTGTGCTTTGTTTCCCTTCCGATTCCTTGAGGTGCAGCGTTACATTTTTTTCACTTGAGTTACTCCGTTTAGAATTCAGAGTTACAAATATTCCCTTTGGTGCAGTTTCTGCTATGCTTAATAAATTTTGACTGATTATGTTCTGGCTTTCATTTATCTCAAGATATTTGCTGATGTTTCCTTAATTTCTTCTTTGATTCATTGGCTTTTAATGAGTGTGCTGTTTATTTCCACATGCTTGTGAGTTTTCCTTCCCTCGTTATGTTTTTATTTTCATAGAATTGTGGTCTGAAAAGGTATTTGGTGTGACTTCCATCATCTTAAACGTGTGACGGTTTCCTTAGTGAACTCGTCTATGTTGTACTGTACCTGAGAAGAATGTGTCTTTCACTGCTGTTGGGTGGAATATCCTACGGGTCTGGGGTGCTCATTGATCCACCCCAGTGGATCTCTGTCTTCTGTTGCTCTCTCTTCTGTTTCTTTATCATCTATATGTGTTCTATGTATTATTGAAAATGAGAATTAAAACATATTATTATAGAGTTACATTTCTGGCAGTGCCTCTTTCATATTTGTACGTGCTTTGACGTTGGGTACTGTTCTGGCTTGGATATAAATTGTCCTTCACAGGTTTCTGTGCTCACATGGTTCCCAGGTGATGGCACCTCTTTGGAAAATGGGGCCAAATGGCACCAGGTGGTCCCTGGTGAGTGGGCCTTGGGGTTTGTTGCCCAGCCCCACTTCCTGTCTCCTCTGTACTTCCTGATGTGTGGAGGTGTAGCATGTCACATTGTGGGTGCTCACCTCTATCCAACTGTTTATGGAACTCCAGATGCTGTTCTCCACCCACATAAAACGGGAGCTAAAAGATCCTTAAGATACATAAATATTCATATTCATCAATGTTTTATCTTATTGACTAGTTAGTCATTTTGGATCCTGTAATATTTTAACATACACATACCATTTTACTTTGTTTTTATAAGTATGTTATCCTGCTGTGATTTGGCTACTATTTTTCCATTCTTTCACTTAAATCTGAATGGAGTCATTTATAGATGGCATAAGATTGGTTCACAGACGTTAATCCATTCAGTCTGCTACATCTTTTGACTGGGAAACTTGACCCATGCACACTTACAGCAGTCATTGATCCGGATGGGCTCATTGCCTTTTGTCTCCTGTTTGTCTTGTTTGTTTTTGACTGTTTTGTTTCCCCCTTTGTTTCTTATTGTCTTCCTTTGCTCTTTGTTGACATTTTGTAGGGATATACTTTATTTTGTAATCATTTTTTCATGTATATCTGATTAGTTTTCTTGTTGTGGTTCTCATGGGGTGTTGTTACATAAAACACAGATACATGAATCTACTTTCAGTTAATAATGTTTAAGTTTAACCATAAATAGAAACTTCCAATTTTTATAACACTACCTCCCTTTATGTTATTACTGTAAAATGACATTTTTATAGCTATAACTTGTTTCTCACCTTTGTCTTTAATGCCAATACCAAAATTAAAATGTCTTTCTGTGCCACTATTACAACACTACAGTGCTTATGTATTTATCTATGTAGTTACCTTGATCAAAAAACTTTATATTACTTTGGTCTTGGGGGACTTATTCCAACATTTCCTGTAGGGTACGTCAGACGCCCTTCCCTTAGCTTTTGCTTATTTGGGAAAACCTTTATCTGTTCTATATTTATGAAGGACATCTCCCCCAACATAGCAGTATTATTTTTTAATGATTAGAATTATAAATTATAATTTTAATACATTCAATGTAATTTAATAAATTCTTATTTTTAATTTTATATATTTTAATTAAAATAGAATTGCATTACATTTTCCATCCTCGTTCCTCCTTCTTTATTTTATCCCAACCCCATAAATTGGTAGCCTCTTTTACCTTGATTATTACTGTAGCATATATATATACACATATATATATGTGTATGTATAATATGCACAGATATACAAGCACAGCCTGCTGCTGAGTCCAGTTTTGTTGTTTGTGTGTATATGGTTTCAGGACTGACTACTTTGTCAAGAAGTGGTTCATCCATGGGAGAGGCTAATTCTCACTCTCCCAGCAGGCATCAGTTGCCTGTAGTTCTGTATCTAGGAGGATTTTCCTCCTTCTGCATTAGCATCTTCAGTTGGCCATGGTTTTTTTTCCCTGGTCTTCTTTATGCAGTCCTTCCAGCAGACTTCCCAGCATCCTGTCTCTTCACATCTTTCTGTCCCCTCTTCTGTGATGTTTCCTGAGATCTAGACGCTGGGACTGTGATGAAGATGTATCCAGGGGGCTGGACTCCCCATGATCTACTGATCTCTGTATTGTGTCCAGTTATGGTTTCCCGTGATGGTCTCCATTTGCTGTAAAGCTTCTTTGATGTAGGGGTGGCAACCACACTTATCTCTGTGTATTAGAATAAGATTTAGAATGTAGTTAGAAATTATGCTGGTCTAACAAGTAGCTGTAGCAGATTTTTTCTCAGATCCATGACCTCAGGGACCCCAGAAAGCTAACTAGGTTTCTAGTACCAAGCATGATTTCCCTCCTGTCGGCATGACCTGAAGTCCAGTTAGACAGCTGTTGACTACCACCCACAGGTGGGTTCCACTTGCTGCACTTTTATGGGTGTCTTGCCAAGTGTGGTCATTGCTGTCATCTAGAGGAGTTGCAGCTCTGTAGAACTGTTTAATTTCTTCCCACTCGTGGCAGGTTGGATAGTATTTTTGGTGTCACAGAAGCTAGAATGCAGAAAGGAGGCTTTTGGGTTAGATCTAGTTCAAATCATCCTAGTTTTGTGTCTTAAGTGTTTGGTGTTATAGTCTATACTGATTGGAAGTCACTTGGAGACTACTCTGACCAACTATTCAAAAGAAGTTTTTTTTGTGTGCGTGGTTCTGGAGTTTTTCTGTTGACTAAGTCTATGGTTCTTGTGGGGAGCATTGTTAGGCCAAGAGTCATGTCTTACTTAGGGTTGCTTTGCTGTGAAGAGACACCATGGCCATGAAAACTCTTATAAAGGAAAACATTTTTATTGCGGATGGCTTACAGTTTGGAGGTTTAGTCCATTATCATCATGGGGAGTCATGGTGAGATGTAGACAGACATGGAGCTGGAGGAGTAGCTGAGAGTTCTCCATCTTGATGTGCAGGTAATAGCAAGAGAACTGGCTGTGTCCACACTGGGCATAGCTTGACCGTAGGAGACCCCCAAAAACCGCCCCACAATGACATACTTCCTTCAACAAGGTCACACCTACTCCAACAAGACCATACATCCTAATAGTGCCACTTCCTATGGGCTTCTGGGGGACAATTACATTCAAACTACCACAAGGTAGAACTCTCTTTAAGAAAAACACATATATACATATATGTGGATGTATGCTTATATATGTATATATACATACATACTTATATTTATAGTGTATAAATTGGGTAAGTATAAAATAATATCATTCCTCAAGGATTTATCAAACAGTCTTGCTGTTATTTGCCCCTACTCCCTTCTTCTGTATTGACCTCCTATGGTATTCTTGGTTGGAAGTCTTCTCTTCCAGCACTTTGAATGTATAATTCCACTCCCCCCCCACTTGTGGTTTTGGTTTCTGCTGAGAAACCCATGGTTAGTTTTATGAGCAATATTCTTGCATATGATGACTTTCTTTTCTCTTGCTGTTTTCAAAAATTTGATTGTAATGTGCGCCTGTATCAACTTCTTTATTAATGACTTTATAATTGTTTTGCTGTGCTGTGTTGATCATGAATTTCTGAGGCAAAACAATCTTTTCTGGGTTTCTGTTCTTTCATATTCTTGGCCTCTTAGTTTTGGGAAGTTAGTTTGGTTGTTTAAGCAGAGAGATCAAATAATGAAAAGCTGGAGTATTTTTTTAATAATTGAAACAAGTTCTTAATTTGTGAAATCCCTTATCTTCCATACAGCCTCATGTTTCCCTTTAATAATTTTAAAACTTTATTTATTTTCTATAGTTTGAGAATTTTATACATGCAAATAACGTATGTTGACCCAGTTTACGCCTTCAGTCGTCCACAAGTCTCCCTACTTCCCAGCTGCTAAAGTCCATTGCATCACTCAGTTCTGCCTGTGCGTGCATTGGTGTAGGACCATCCACTGGCATCTGGGCAACTTCACGGAGGATCCCAGAAACTTTTCGTAGACCCATCAGTGTTCGAACATCATCACTGAGAAGACTCGTCCACGTATTCCCTGTGCTCATCCCCGAAGCACAACAGAACTGCCAGTGTACATAAGACTGCATTTCTGAGATTCTTGGTTCTGCAAATTAATATTTCTCTTTGTATGCCAACATTACACAGTGACTATTATAACTTTATAGTAAATCTTTAAGCCAAACACTCTAAACCTCTAACTTTTATTCATGTGTAACTGTTTTATCTATAATGGTTTCTTTATATAGCCACATGAATCTAAAACCTATTAATCAGTTCTTACCAAAAAAAATTCAGCCATGCTTTTAATTAAGCTGCATTAAATCTGTAGACAACACTTAAGGGCAATGCTGATTTTTCATAACTATTTCCTTTAGTCTATGTTATTTATATTGCTCCAGAAATCACAATGCTGTTTTTCATAACTATTTCCTTCAGTCTATGTTCTTTATATGGCTCCAAAAATGTTTTATGCTTTACGCACATAGATACTGTGAGCATTTTATCAACTTTATCTTTAGGTGTTTTACGTATTTTGTTATCTTTCAAACAGAATTATTTGAAGTTGATTTTACAGTCTTTTTTAAAAAATGGTTCTGTCTTGTCACAGAAATGGAGTGGTTACCAATACTTCTGCGATTCTGCTTTAGACTGAATTAGAAATGAACTTTTTATATCCTACTCTGAAGGTAACTTCTGAGAGTCTGTTTCATTTCTCAGGTCCAGGCATAGGTATTGATATATAATAGAACTCAACAAAATTTTGGTTTGAATGAAGGTATCATTTCAAAGATCAAATTAATTTTTATTTAGCTTTAAAAGGACCATTAAAAAGCACTGAGAATTCAGAACCCTTGGCCTACACTATACTAAAGAGCTGTGTGAAATGAGTTGACAGTTATTTGACGGATTTTAAAAGCGTAGCACATTTTTTTCTGCACTTGATTGGCATTCAAATTATCCATTGTTAATATTAACAAGATAAATGTCAAATCACATCCTCACTTGTGTTATCTCAGGAGGGAAGTCTAACAAAAGAGAAATGGGAAGAGAGCCTGTTAATTCCGTGTAT
The DNA here is from genome assembly GCA_001685095.1 of Ellobius talpinus. NCBI lineage: Eukaryota > Metazoa > Chordata > Mammalia > Rodentia > Cricetidae > Ellobius > Ellobius talpinus. Next base: position 13,500 of record LOJH01042650.1, read on the forward strand.
AACAGTATTGCACTGTGGGCAGCGGCTGGTGTAGCTCAGAGGCGTTGCAGTACCTTGAGCAGTGGATGTCCAGGGCATAAAGAGCCCTAAGGAAGACCTTCAAACATCAGAGCACATTAGACTTAGGTTACAATCACTTCTGTCCATCTCGCTGGATGAGGCGGTTAACTTACCCCCCCATAAATAACTTTAGAGAGGGGAGGAATTCGGCGTGTCTGTTTTTCCTGTCCATTTGTGCTATTGTCAACATACCAGGACTGGTGAGGTCATCAGAAATGCATTTCTCATAGTTCTAGGGGCTTAAAGTCCAAGATCAAATCTTTAGCAGGCCTGGTGTGTTGCCTTCTTCCAAGATGCTGCCTTCTTGTTTCATAAGGGTGAGCGAGCACTGCCTACTCCTGTGGCATAAACAACGCGAAGGGTGAAGGAGGCAGGTTCTGAGTGAAGCCCCTTTGATAAGGATGAGAAGTCCTTCTGAGCTGACCAAATCCCGACGAACCCACTCTTAGTATTCTTGTGTTGGGGATCAGATTCCAACCTGTAATTTGGAGAGGATTCGGGATTCAGCCTACACTGTGTAGTGAGCAGTGTCACCATCTGTTTCTGAGGCATGAAGCTATTAATAGAAGCTGCGCTGCATGCAGAACTGCC
>LOJH01042652.1:1806-14149 GCA_001685095.1 Ellobius talpinus
ACAGGCTCCAAAGCTACAGAGAAACCCTGTCTCAAAAAAAAAAAAAACCAAAAAAAAGCAAGAAATTCTTTGCCAACTGTACATCTGGCAGAGGCTTAATACCTAGAATACACAAAGAACGGAAAAAACCCTACATAAATCAAACAGCTCAACCAATGAAATAAACATACAGTTCTCAAAGCATAGAATACCAAGAGTCAGTAAATAATGAAAAAAATGTTCAGCCTCACTAGCTGAGATGATTAAAATTGATTGTCAGTGTGGGAGGATCTAAAATCACCATGGAAACAGCCCTTGGTCATGTCTGTGAAGGATTAGGTTAATTGAGCCCAAAAGACCCACTCTAACCCCTGGGAGGCATCATTCGCAGGTGGTGGTGGTGGTGTTGGGGGGCTGGTTGCATAAGAAGGAGAAAGATGGGTGAGCGTGAGCATTGTCTCTGTTTCCTGACTATTCAGTGTGACTAGTGTATCACACTCCTGCTGCCATGACTTCCTCAGTCTATAGCTCCAATTTGTGGGTCACAATAAGTCCGTCCTCCCTTAAATCGTGTTGTTTTTTTCCAGATATTTTGTCAGAGCAACAAGAAAATTAACACACACGGTTCATTCAGAAAATGCAAATTAAAACTATCTTGAGATTCCATCTAATTGTAATCACAATGGCAGTCTTTAAGAAAACGGGTAACAGCCCAGCATGGTGGCACAGGCCTTCAATACCAGCATTCAAGAGGCAGAGGCAGAGGCAGGTGGATCTCTGTGAGTTCCAGGCTTAGCATGGTCTACAGAGTTCCAGGACAGCCAGGGCTATACAGGGAAATTTTGTCTTGAAAAACAAACAAACAAACAAACAAACAAACAAACCAATGATAAAAGAAACACATGTGAAGCTACAGAAGGGCTGTGTTACCGCTTTACCTTTACACTTCCTGCTTGTCCTCTAATGGGACTTTTGATGAGCAGGAAAAGCCTCCATGATGTCACAATCAACTATGGAATCTACATTCTTAAGTACTGTTCTCTGCATGAGTGGATTGAGTGTAGCCCACTTAGTAGAAATCAAATTATGCTCTTAACTCGCCTCTTTTCTTTCAGAGTGTAGCTGTATTGACTAGCAAGTATGCATGTTTTTATTTTTATTGCATTTAATCCAGTCAATCAATCAATCAGTCAATCAATCAATCAGTTCTCTCCTACCATGTGGGTTCTAGGGATAAAACTCAGGTCATCAGGCTTGGTGGCAGTCACCTTTACTGCTTGAATCATGTTATCAGCCAATATGCATGTTTTTGAAAGGAGCAAGTTGGGTTTCTATTGGCAGCTGAACTTTTGAGTTGTGAATATTGCCCAGATATGTCTATGATTATTCAGGAGAAGTATATACACTTTTTGAAGAATAATTGTTGTCTTCTTGGGGATTTATTTAGGTTAGTGAAGAGAGTTTTATTTTAAGGTAGGGCAAATATGTCTCAATGTTTAGCTATATCTTCTCTACAGTCAACTGGCTATATGTTTATTTTTTATTGATCGGAGAGGCAAACAATCTGGAGTGTATGTACAATTCTTAGTAGGCTATAATGGATTAATAATAGGTCTTCAAGTGAGACCTTTCCTTTGATATTGTGAATCTCCAGTTTCGTAGAAAGGCGCATGATCAGTTTTGAAATGGTACCAAATTGCTGGTTTTGTTTTTTTAATTAGTTTTTCAGGACAGGTTTCTGGCTATCCTGGCACTCACTTTGTAGACCAGGCTGGCCTCAGATTCACAGAGATCCACCTGCCTCTGACTCCTGATTTGTGGGATTAAAGGCATGAGCCATCACGCCTGGCTAAATTGCTTTGCTATATTTTTAAGCCTATCTGCCACATGCATCTTCTATGCCATTCCATGAAACTGGCTCCCTAAACATTGTCTGTGTAATTCCTATTATTTACACATTACTATTTTCTGTTTGGGACGTCATTTCCGCCTTCAGTTACTGAAAGCCCATGTGTTTATTAATAACACCTACCATATAAAAGTTACCTATTAATTGATTACTAAGTCAATAGAAAATGTTCTTATAAGGTCCCAAGGATAAAAATACCTGCCCTGGTTATTTTTGAGCACAACCCATGTAGTCATTGTGATTTTTTTTAAACATTTTACACATTTTATTCTGATATCATTTTTAAAAATATATGCATACATATATTTTTAAATGTCCTTTTCTTTACATATGGTTTCACTTTTGTCCTCCAGGATGTGCTTTCCATACTGTTCATTTGCCCTGCAAGTGTTCACCAGACACTTTGGCTTGGGTGACTCACCATTTGCTGCATAATTTCTTCGAGGACTTTTGTAACAGAGACAGTATATGCAGGACTTCAGTCTGTTTGTTTTTCTCCTTTTTGTTTCTTCTTAAAATAAGCATGTTGGCCTGGAGAGATGCCTCAACGGTTAAGAGTACTGGTTGCTTTTCTAGAGGTCCTGAGTTCAATTCCTAGCAACCCCATGGTGGCTCACAGCCATCTATAATGGGATCTGGTGCCCTCTTTGGGCCTGCAGGCAAACATGCAGGTAGAACATTGTATACATAATTCATAAATAAATCTTAAAAAATAAATAAAATAAGCATTTTCCAGCTTCTCATATTTTCTTTGAATATATTGTACAATCTTTTATTATTTAGAAGATATTATGTCTCAGGCAAAGGTTTTTTTCTCCACTCAGGAGGTGCTAATGTGCATTATTTTTTTTAAAAGGTAAGTAGTAGTCTGTGTGACCATCATGAAAGAGGACAGAACAGATGAGCTTGTTGGATTCAAGTCTGAAATGACAACAAATTATTTGTACTATAATTTTCCAGTTCCATGTAACATGTTTAGTGTTGAAAAGAACCCACAAAGCCTGTCAAAAGCTGTCAAAAAAGGCATGTTATCCTCAGTGACTGTCACCATGAGAAAGCTGAGATATTTCATATATATTCCAGAGACTCTATGGTTTCCTAGAGCATGCTTGGTCCCTTTCTGTCACAGAGAATTAATGGATGTCTGTTGAAATCTTGTATGATTTTAGGTTTTGTTGGCAGAACTACAATGGAATATTTGAACATCTGGTTGTGACCTATAGCCATTTTTTAAAGACTCATCCAAAAGTTTGATAATTCTTGGAACAAATTCTCCAAAATAAAAATGTTCTACTCTGTGAGAAATATTGTAAGAATCATGACTGGCAAAAGCTTCTAGGACAGTGTGCATGTCCTAGAAGAAGTATGAGTGCCTTGTCCACACTTATGTGAAAATTCTCTGCTCCATTATCAGTATACCATGGATTCTGCATGCATCTGGAGAGAGTGCTGGATCATCTTCCCTTGGTGGGAGTGCCGTGGACGTACTTTTAAGGGCACTTTTGAATATCACATATTGAAAGGAGTGCTCTTCGGCAGCCTACTCTGAGTCAGCTGTAACACACTTCTGCGGTGATGATAGGCCAAATACTGCTGGTCCATAAACTAGGCCATCTGTGGATGCAACCATTTTCTCTGCTAAATCTAGTACATGTGATCCAACATACTGACACTTCATGGTAACGGCTATATCTATGCTGATTCTCAACTTGCTAGAAAAGTCCTTGTCTACTTCATATTCATACTTTAGTCATGTATGTTTATACACTGGGAATTCCATTATTGTTAATAACGCCACAGTGGTAAATGCTATTAGAGAATTTGTCACCCAACTGGCTTACATTTCTACATAACTCTCAAAAACAGTGGCAACAGCATTCAACTCTTGCACCAAACTTAAACCCCCCCAACTCAGTCACATCATCTTCAGGAAAACCTCCCTCTTCCTTCATAGAGTCATGATTTGTTGGGGGCGGGGCACACACTTGCCATGACACACATTTAGAGGTTAGACAACAGTCTGTAGGAGTCAGTTCTTGCCATCATGTAGGTCCTTGTGCTACTGTCCCAGCTGGCCACTGTATTTCACAGAAACCCAGATCATTATGATTCTTTATATGCATGGTTTTATTTTATGAAATTATACCTTTATATTTTTAAAACAATTTTTTGTTTTTTGAAATTAAAGTATAATGACATCATTTTCTCCTTTCCTTTCTTACCTCCAACCCTTCCAATGTAACCCCTCTGATCTCTCATAAATTCATGGCCTCTTTTTATTAATTGTGTTTTATAACATAACACAAATATATACACTCGACCTTCTCAGTCTATATCATGTTCCTTGTATGTATATGATTTCGGGACTAACCATTTGGTATCAGATAAACAATTGTGGGTCTCTTCCTGGGAAAAGACAATTTCTCTTACTCTCAGCATCTCTTCTTTTTTTTTCTTTTTTGGTTTTTCGAGACAGGGTTTCTCTGTAGCTTTGGAGCCTGTCCTGGAACTAGTTCTTTTAGACCAGGCTGGCCTCGAACTCACAAAGATCCGCCTGCCTCTGCTGGGATTAAAGGCGTGCACCACCACTGCCCGGCGCTCTCAGCATTTCTTAGTTGCCTATAGTTCTTTGTCATTCTTGTTCAGGTCTTATTTAAGCAGTCATGTTAATGAGACTTCATGGGTGTAGTTTCTCTGGCACTTGTAGGAAACACAATCTCACAGCAAACTTCCTATTCCTCTGATTCTTACAATTTTTCTGCCCATTCCCTTTTTGCTGTGATCACTAAGTGTTAGGCACAGGAGTTGTGTTGTAGATAGATCAGTTGGGGCTGGCCATCACATAATCAATTGTTCTTTGAATTTTGACTGTTTTTTTTTTGTAGTGGTCTCCTGTTGCAAAGAGATGGTTCCTTGGTGAGAGGTGTGATTTATTTATTTATTTATTTAATTTTATTTTTTTCATATTTGTTAATGTTATTTTATTCACATATTATTCACATACTCAGGAGATGGATGCTTAGATGTCCATCAATAGCTAGGTAATAAAAATGTGGGAGAGGTATGATTTATACTTATCTGTCAGTACAAAAACAAATATTTATGATGTAGTTAAAGATTAGGCTGGTTTAATAACATGGTGGTTGTAGATTCTCCTCCAAGATCTATGACTTCACTACCCCTGGATAATGGGTTAGTTTCTAGTACCAGGCATGATTTCCATCTTGTTAAGAAAAGTCTTAAGTCCAATTAGAGAGCGATTGGTTACCACAAAGGTATGTGTGCCACTACTACACCCCCTAGGGTTATCGTGCTATGCCACTTATTGTAGTTTATAGACATCATTGCTAGGTAGGACTACTGTTCACTTCCCTTTCTTGGAACTTTGCATGGTACCTACTGGTAGCATAAAAACTAGTATGCAGGGAGGAGGCTTTCATGCCAGATTCAGTTCTGACCTTCCACTTCCTGTGTCTGAAGTATGTGGCAGTTTCAGTTAATGTGCATTCACCTTCAATCACTGGGAGGCAATCAAGGGCAACAACAATAGCCTATAATGTTTGGGAGTATCTTGAACAGCTCTCATCTCCAACTCAAAAGGAAGCTTCTCATGCCTGGTGTTTTTTTGTGGATCGACTCTTGGGTGGACCATTCATTGTTAGCATGAATGGGAAAATGAATAAACAATATCTGTATGTAATTTTAGGAAATAGATACTAATATTTTATGGCTTTTTTAAGAATCCTTACAGTTATTTCACCATCCTCCCTCCTTTTCTTTATATGTCACCCTTCTTGTCCCTAATTAAATTCCCTGATTTCCCCCATTCAAATAACTTGTACACTGCTATTTTCATTTCTATTGCTTACCTGATAAGATCCCTTTTTACTTTTCTGTTTTCTGTAGTTACTCCAGTTTGTATAGTTTCATCTGAATATTTGTAGCCAGGAAGTTAAAGAACAGTACTTCCTTATCTCTTCTGATTAGTTTTGGCTTGGATCTGTTTGGGCTATACCCACCCCCACCCCTCCTAACTAAAGTGGAACTCTGAAACACAGCTTGCTACACTACTGAGAGGACAAAAAAGCTAATGAGCACCCACCCGGCAGGACACCCCACTCTCTAGGCCCACCAAACTGGGGCAAAAACCCGGACCCCACTCCCACCAACCTTGGTTTCTATAGCAAGTCAACAGGCAAGTTTCCAGCAGGTGGGCTGCTCCAATACCCCCATCACATCCTTTGGATCCTGCAAGCTACAAGTCCAACTCTGTCCCCAAACTGTCCTAATACCCACCCCCACAATCTCAGTGGAACTCTGAAATAGCCTCCTACTACAAAAGAGACCAAGAGCCAAATGACTACTCACCCAGCGGGACACCCTACACTATAGGCCCACATCCTCCCTGCCAAAATCCCAGGTCCCTATCCCACTAATATTGGTTTCTCTAGCCACCAGCAAGTGAATTTCCAGCAGATGGGCTGCTCCAGTTCCCCCATCCCATTCTTTGGAACATGCAAGATACAAGTCCCACTCTGCCCCCCAAACCCTCCTAGTACCCTGCCCCCGGCATTCTCAGTGGAACTCTGAAACATAGCCTGCTATTACAGAGAACTGAACAAGAGGTGACTACTTACCCTGTTGGACTCCACACTTTCTAGTCCCTCCATACTAGGTCAAAACCCCAGAATACTGTCCCACCTGCCTCGCCTTCTCTAAACTATATTCCTGCAGGTAGGCTGTTCCAAAACCCCATCCCATCCATTGGACCATGAAAGCTATAACTCCCACTCTGCCCCCAAACCCTCCTAATCCCCCCCGCAATTGCAGTGAATCTCTGAAACACAGCCTGCTACTACACAGAGAGGACCAAGAGACAATTGACCACCCACCGGGCGGGGTACCCAACCCACTAGGCCCCCACACGGGGGCAAAACCCCAAGGCCCCTCTCCCACCAACTTCGGTTTCTCTAGCCAGCCAACAGGTAAATTTCCAACAGGAAGTCTTCACCAATACCCCACCCCAGGCTTTGGACCCTGCAAGATACAAGTCCTACTCTGCCCACAAACCTTCCTAATACACTCATCCGCCCCGCAATAACAGTGAAACTCTCAAAAACAGCCTGCTACTCTACAGAGAGGAGCAAGAGGCAAATGACCACCCACCCAGCAGGATACACCATTCTCTAGGTCTCCCACACCGGGGCCATCCCCAGGCCCCACTCCTACCAACCTAAGTTTCTCTAGCCAGGCAGTAGGGGAGTTTCCAGCAGGTAGGCTGCTCCAAAGCCTCATCCAATCTTTTGGACCCTGCATGCTACAACTCCCAAACCCTCCTAATACACGCCCCCCTGCAACAATCTCAGTGGAACTCTGAGATTCTGCTACTGCAAACAGAGGAATAGGAGGTGATTAACGACCCACTGCGTGGGATACCCCACTCTCTAGGCTCCCACATCGGGAAAAACCCGGGCCCCTCTCCCACCAGCCTCGATTTCTCTACCCAGCAAGCAAGCTATGTTCCTGCATTTAGGCTGCTCCAAAACATGGACCCCATCAATTGGACAATGAATGCTACATTCCTACTCTGTATCCAAACCTCTCCACTGCCCCCTCCCCGCAACCATAGTGGAACTCTGAAACACAGTTGGCTCTTACACAGAGTGGACCAAGAGCTGAGTGATCACCCACATGTTGGGACACCCCACTCTTTAGGTCCTCAATCCTGGGGAAGCCCACAGGCTTCTCCCCACCAACCTTGGTTTCTCTAGAGAGACAGCAGGCAAGTTTCCAACAGGTAGGGTACTCCAATACCCCCCATCCCATTCTTTGGACCCTGCAAGATACAAGTTCAACTCTGGCCCCAAACTGTCCTAATATCCCTCCGCAATCTCAGTGGAACTCTGAAACACAGCTTGCTACTACAAAGTGATGACCAAGAGTTGAATGAGCACCCACCCAGAGGGACACCCTACTCTCTAGGTACCCTCACCAGGGCAAATCCCTGGGTCCTATGCCCATCAACCTCGGTTTCTCTAGTCAGCCAGCAGGGGAGTTTGCAGCAGGTAGGTTGATCCAATACCCCCATGACATCCTTTAGACCCTGCAAGCTACAAGTCCTATTCTGCTCCCAAACCCTCCTAATAACCACCCCTGCAATCTCAGTGGATCTCTGAGACACACCCTGCCACTACACAGAATGTATCAAGCGGTGAGTTACCACCCATCCTATGGGATACCACACTCTCTAGTCCTTCCATACTGGGGCAAAACCCCAGGCTCCTCCTCCACCTGCCTGGCCTTCTCTAGCCAGCCAGTAGGCTGTATTCCTGCAGTTTGGTTGTTCCAAAACCCCCATCCTATCCATTGGATCATGGAAGCTACAAGTCCCACTCTGCCCCCAAACCCTCCAATCCCCCCTCCCCGAAACCTCAGTGGAACCCTGAAACAGCCTGTTACTACACAGAGAGGACCCAGAGGTGAATGACCACCGACCTGGTGGGAAACCCTATTCACTAGGTCCACTACGCGGAGGTAAATCCCCGGGTCTCACTCCCACCAACCAAGGTTTCTCTAGCCAGCCATCAGGCGAGTTTCCAGAAGGTAGGCTTCTCCAATTTCTCCATCCAATCATTTGAACCCTGCAATCTACAAGTCCCTATCTGCCCTCCAACCCTCTTAATCCCCCCCAGCAATCTTTGTGGAACTCTAAAACACAGCCTGCTACTACACAGAAAGGCGAAGACGTTAGTGGCCACACGCCTGGCAGGACACCCCACTTTCTAGGCCCTCCATACCGGGGCAAAAGCCCAAGCCCCACTCCTACCTGCCTAGGCTTCTCTAGCCAGCTAGCAAGCTATGGTCCTGTAGGTAGGCTGCTCCAAAACCCCCATCCCATCCATTGGACCATGGAAGCTACAAGTCCCATTCTGCTACCAAACCCTGCTATGCCCCCACCCGACACCTCAGTGGAAGTCTGAAACAGCCTGCTACTACATAGCGAGGACAAGAGGCGAATATGCACTCACCCTGCAGGACATCCCACTTTCTAGGCCCCCCACACTTGTGCCAAACCCCAGGCCCCTATCCCACCAACCTTGGTTTCTCTAGCCAACTAGCAGGGGAGTTTCCAGTAGGTGGGCTCCTCCAATCCCATCCGTTGGACCCTGTGAGCTACATGTCCCACCTAGTCTGTCCCCCAAACCTCCTAATATGCCCTCTTTCCAGAAATCTCGGTGGAACTCTTAAACACAGCCTGCTACTACACACAGAGGACCAAGAGGCAAATGAGCATTCACCCAGCGGGACACCCCATTCTCCAGCCCCTTCATACTTGGGGAAAACCCCGGGCCCCTCCCCCAACTGCCTTGCCTTCTCTAGCCAACAAGCAGGCTGTGTTTCTGCAGGTAGGCTGCTCCAAAACCCCACCTTGTTTTCTCTAGCCAGCCAGGAGGGGACTTTCCAGCATGTGGGCTGCTCCAATACCCCCATTCCATGCTTTGGACCCTGCAAGATACAAGTCCCACTCTGCCCCCAACACTCCAAATATATCTGCCTGCAATCTCAGTGGACTCTGAAACACAGCCTGCTACTCTACAGAAAGGACAGAGGCGAATGACCACCCATCTGGCTGGACACCCCACTCTCTAGGTCACCGCACCTGAGCAAAACCCCAGGCCCCACTCCCAGCAACCTAGGTTTCTCTAGCTAGCCAGCAGAGAAGTTTCCAGCAGGTAGGCTGCTCCAGTACCACATCCAATTCTTTGGACCCTGCAAGCTACAACTCTCACTCTGCCCCCAAACCCTCCTAATCCCCCCAGTAATCTCAGTAGAACTCTGAAACAAAGCCCACAACTCTACAGAGAGGACGAAGAGGCCAATGAGCACACACCAGGCAGGACACCACACTCTGTATTCCCCTAAACCTGGGAATAACCCTGCGCCCCTCTTCCACCAACCTAGGTTTCTCAAGCTAGCCAGCAGGGGAGTTTCCAGCAGGTAGGCTGGTCCAATACCTCCATCCCATCCTTTGGACCCTTTATGTTACAAGTCCCACTCTACCACTAAACCCTCCTAATACCCTCTCCCTGCAATCTCAGGAAGGGAGAAGGGGAGGGAGAAGGAGAATTTAAGAGAATGGGATAGTGAAGATGGAGGGAGGACAGAGATGAGAGCAAGGAATGATATTTTGATTTAGGTAGTCATTATGCGACCAGTGAGAAACCTGGCACTAGGGAAATTCCCAGGAATTCACAAGGATGACCTTACCTAAGAACCTAAGCAATAAAGGAGAGTGTGGCCGAACTGGCCTTGCTGCGTAGTGAGATTGATGAATATCTTAAATGTTCCATTGAGAAGTCAGCTGTTATTCTATAAGCTTTTCTTGATTGTGTGACTTGTGTATTATCTCTGAAGCTTTCAATATTCTTCCTCTGTTTTGTATACTTGAGGATTTAACTGTGATATGTTGTAGAAATTTTCTTTTCTGGTCTTGTCCATTTGGTGTTAGGTGTGTTTCTTGCATTTGTAAGAGTGTGCCTTTTCTTAGTTTGGAGTTTTCTTCCATAATCTTGTTGAAGATCTTGTTTATGCCCTTGACCTGGGGTTCTTCTCCCTCGTTGATACTTATAATTTGAAGGTTTGATCTTTTGGTGCCCTAAATTTCATAAATATTCTTTTCCTGTGTTTTTAGAAGTTTTTTTTCATATTCCTTGCTTATTTGGTTTATATTCTCAGCTTTATCTTCAAGTCCTGATCTCTATCTTCTGCTCGTTTCATTCAACTTATAAGACTTTCCCTTGAATTTTCTACTTGGGTTATTGGGTTTTTCATTTCTGTATTCATTTCAGGTTGAGTTCTTTTCAATGTTTCTATCATTTTATTGAATTCTGTCTTCAGATCCTGGATTGCTTTTGTCATTTCCTTTAGCCTTATGTTCATGCTTTATTGATCATCCCTCAGGCAATTACTATTTTCTTTTATTATTTTCTTTAGCTGTTTTCTTGTATCCTCTTTAAATTCACACTTTTTTGATGAGGTTTAAAATACTGCCTTGGTCTTTCATGTTGATTGCATTTCTGTAATGCAATCTGGTCACATGGACATTTCCTGTTCTGTGTCTGAAATGGACAAGCAGTTTGGGAAGGAGCACAGAGTGTGTGGGCTCGGTTGGGCCTAAGGGTTGAATATAGTTTAATTGGAAGAAATTCAGGTGGACACAGGGAACTGGATTGGCATGTAGGCTAGGCATTGTGATCCTAGCCTGGAGTTTTGGGGTGGATCTGGGAGTTGAGGATAGTTTATAGAGAGGAGAATCTGTTGGAGTCACCAGGCCAGACCCTGATACAAGCAGGACCTGACTAGGCAGAGAGAGTGAGTGTGGCACATGAGGAGCCTGTAGGTGGGGAACAACATAAGCAGGGGTGATCAGATTAGGTGAGGGCACTGATGTGGCCCCTGGGATAGATCTAGGGATTTGAGGAGGTTGTGTGAATGGGAGGAAGGACAAGGAAAACCCACCTGGATATACTTTGGCACAAAACACACAGGGTCTTGCTGGACAGAGAGGCTGAATGTGATGTGTAGGTAGGGGAAAGAGGGTTCACTTTCTAATACATATTTGGTAAACAATGAGGAGATCTGAAAGTATTCTACAATGGTGTATTATATAAGCAAGGAGATATTCAAACATATCTACTGGCATAGATTGAGTCACTTTAAACCAAAAGAAGTATCGTTTTTTGTACTTTGGTACTCAAGTATGTTACATTTTATTGTAAAGAACATCCTTGATTTCCCTTGCTTATTGAATGTAACACATTTGTTTCCTTGCAATTCTGTGGGTGACTCACTCTATTTCAACTATTGTTTTCCTTTTTCTTTAATGAGTCATCTTTCCCTTCAAGCTAGGATATTATACTTTAACATCCTTAGTAAATAGACTCATCTGCTCCTTGGAGACTTCATTCATCTATTGTTTAAAATGAAAATAAAGAACTTTTATGGAATAATTAACTGATTAAGAAATGAAACAAAAATGTCTCACAATAGAATTCTATTTACATTGTGCCAAAGTAACTGTGCCCTGTACATAGTTATTTCCACCATTGCAATTAGTATCTTTTTAAAAACTTATGCTCAGATTAGAAGCTCCATTTTGCTATTCATTTGCCACATATGTATCGACTTCATTTTAACATCTTCTCTATTAGACTCTGGAGATAAAAAAGACACATAAACCATGCTTTCAAGGAGTCACAGGTCCAATGAGAAATACAATTATTTGTAATAAATTACAAAGACAAATATTTATAATTAATGCCAGAATGACTGTAAGAGAGGGGTTTAAGATACATGAAAGTAACAGGGATAGCTGGGTGGTGGTGGCATGTTTTTAATCCTAGCACTCAGGAGGCAGAAGCAGGTGGATCTCTGTGAGTTCGAGGCCAGCCTGGT
>LOJH01042653.1:0-10686 GCA_001685095.1 Ellobius talpinus
AAGAGAAGAGAAGAGAAGAGAAGAGAAGAGAAGAGAAGAGAAGAGAAAAGAAACTAGGAGAAATCTCAGATTCTGACGTTTTCCACTATGAGTTGAGTTCCAGTGAAAGGGCAGGTGAGTGTCTGGGAGAGACAGAGGGCAAGTGTGACTCTTTGGGGTTTATTGTGTTTTGCTTTTGTTTTTGTTAAGAATATTTTTAGATCACCCCCGTTTAACAAAAATCACAGATACAATTAAAATTCTTATGATGATGGAAATTTTCAATTCTTTATTATATTAATTTCATACTATTTTCTCATGAGAAGGAAAATACTGCTCTAAGTCAAAAGCAAAATGCTGTATGTTCAAAATGTGGAGAAAACCCCAAGGACAGCCAAAATGCATGTGTCCATTCTCAGGTCTGGCTCAATCCATTTTCATCTAAAAGTAAAGAAGGCCAAACACAGCTTACACTGAAGATGGCAAAAAACCAGTCTTGCCAAACCCCTTTATAGAAACGCAACCTCTCGCCAGCGCCTTTCCTAAAACAGAGCACTCTGCCTATAAGAGGACAGAAATTGTTATCAGGCTTTTGCTTTGTTTTGGTTTTGGGTTTTGTTTTGTTTTTTGTTTGTTTGTTTGTTTTGTTTTGTCCACTAAAAAAATGATTAAAAAGGTTTTAGCTTTTCAAATGCCTACATTTAAAAGACTACAACTAAACGTGTCTGAATCAGCTTTTAAAGATACCAGAAAAGTGAAACCCTCCGCCTGTGCTCAGGTGAACACTGCAGCCCTGACGGGCAGCAGCTCCCATTGCAGAGGCCGACATGCAATCACATCTTGTCCCAATCCCACTGCCTGCCAGAAGAAAACAGGCAGCTGACCAATTATGGGTGTTGATCTATACAGGGCCCCTTTGTTCTCCAACAATGTCGGGGTGCACACGTCCCGGGACACATATTTACCTGGAGGATTCTTGGCAGGATCATTGTGGCTTGGACTTCCTGATTGTCCAGAATCTGTAAAGAAATCACAGAATATGTTTTCTTTTTAATTTGTTTTGAAAGAATTTCACAATGCTGAGAAGGACTTTAAAAAAAATTTAAGGTACAACAATGAGGTGAAGTGTTTAAATAAAGCATACTTTCCCAAGCTTTTCATAACAACATTTTATTCATCAAGCCAGATAGAAGCCTATACATATTTCTTCGTCAAAGGGAACAATTACTCATCTATAATGGGCTGGGGTGGAGAAAGGCTTTCCTGAAATGAGAGGACTGACTGCAAAGCCACTGAAACCATCTGAAGGTTAGGCAAATATCAAGGCCGGATAGTAGAAATCTGAAATAAAGCAGATACTGTCCCTTAAAAGGCACAATCTAAATATAATTAAGAACACTTTTAAAAACCTGAAAAATCTGCTTTTCTTCAGAGAGTAAAAATACACAAAACAAGAGCCTTCTCTTCCAGGCTTTCTCACGACCGTTCACGTATCCTCTCCGGTAATCCCCCCCAACCTACTGGATCCCGGCCCAGTTCTGTCTGCATCCCATAATAGCAATCGATTTGCAAACACCAGGAAAAGCATAAATTACTAGGTGGAAAACCAACATGGCTTTGTGGAGAGCAAATTGTTGGATCAATTTAATCTCCATCTGCGAGATACAGACAGATTCCTAGATAAGGAGGAAGTGGCCGCCACACGCATTCGGATCACCCAGTCCACGCCATTCCTCACCAACACCACAGAATGGGCTCAGAGGACTGGCACCATCCGCTAGGATGCCTGTCCTCACCAATCCACACTCCTCTGCCTCCATGGACAATCCACATTTATCTGCGTCATCTGCCCTGGGTTCTTAACACACTTACTGGTGGGAGTTGCTTTGAAACCTTTCACTGGTTCCATTGCTTGGGTTTTGTCTCCACAGCCCACTGCACCCGGAAGAAAGGGGCATATAGCCTGTCTACCTCTTTGTCTTCCCGGGGCTGTTCATGGAGTAAACATGTTAGGCGTGCAGGGTAAGCCAGAGGGATGGATGGCTCAAATTCAGCAGCCTTCTCTGCTTGCCTACAAAAAGGCAATTTCAAGCACAATAGTGAATTTCACCAAAACGTGGTACGGGCAGTGTCACCACTGCCATAAACCCACGAATCTCTTCCTCAAAACCTTGCCCTGACACTTGAGGCAGTGAAGGGACTGAATTGAGCATTAAATCGGACTGCTTTTGTTTTTAATCAAGGTTATTTGGTTATGTCAGGTCAGTGATTAACATACTGGAATTGGTCTTCAACTCTTGAGCACAGGGACACCCTGTTAGTGTATTCCTGTAGGAAACTCGGTTTTTTTATTCCTGCCCTTTGCCTCCTGCTCACTGGGTCAGGGTTAACAGTGAAGAATGTAATCCCTCCATTTCCTTGACTTTTTTTTCTTTACTCTAGAGTATATTTCACGAAATCTTAGCAAACTTATATTTGTGGTTCCCACAGTGTCCCTTCACCTTGCTCCTGATTTCCCAAAATGGAGAGAAAGAAACTGGAAAGTGACCTGACTGCATTGGAGAGTGTCCCCTGCAGCCAGAGGAGGCCAGGACTCCTCTCCAGAACCCTGCTCTGGAGCTGAGGCAAGGCTGGGTGACCTATAACTTAAGGGAAGGATCTTTTTCTTTGTTCCTTTAAAGAGAATGCAGTCCCCACCACTTTTTAAGCCTAGAGTGGAACAGCTCCAGTACAATGTTAAAAACGGCTTCATTTTGTTACAGCCTCCGCTGCTTCTGCTCTGGGTTCCTCTGCTGTGGAATACTTAGGTTGCCTTACCCTTACTTTACAAGGACGTCCAGCCTGCTGAGATTCCTATTTACTGGGTCAGAGTCATGGACCAGACCCTCTCTTTCCTCCCTCGAGCTACTATTTCACATGTACACAACTCTAGGATAAGCGCATCTAGAACCAGCAATTCAGAAGGTTGCAAGGATCATGAGCAGGTAAACGGCACGGCAGCCCCACTCCAGGAGCTGTGGGCTTTAAACCTGAACCTTACCTTAGGCTGCAGCGACTGCAAGATGGCACCCACGTCCTCCCTCACCTCTGCTGCTAAACCTGTGTCAGCTCACTAGCCATAGAGCAGCCCTCATTTTCACAATGTCCCACAACCCACTGGGGCAGCCTTTCTTGCCCTGCCCCTCCCGGTCTTATGTGTGTTAAAGGTTACACTCTCTTCTACTTTCCAACAACTGCAGAGACCAATGTCTTCAAAACACAAACAAACAAAACAAAACAAAACTATTCACTTAAAAACAAACAAACACACATTCATAAGAAAATGGTAAGAGTTTGGGAGAAAGCTAAATAACCTTGCCACAGGCTTGCTATCTATAATGAACTGGTGTTTACTGGCCCCACCCCCAAGTAACAGGTTATCCTTCGTACTGCAAAACCTCTACCTTCTCGTGAAGCAAAATAACAAATACTGTGTGCCCAAAACACAGAGGAGGGCTGCTGAGAGGGCAGAGGGCACATTTACTTCTCATGCTATGAATTCTAACACTGCAGTCTACTCAGATGTCACCTTAGATCAGTCACTTAATTCCAATTGCTGGAGAAGGAAATAACCAAGGAGCCATAGTTGGCAGAGAACCCAAGAATGAACTGTTATTGTGGCTGACTTCAGAGAAGGAATTTTTCTGACCACATCTAAAAGCCCCGCAAATCACCACCCAGGTCAAATTACTCAGACTCAAAGGTTTCATTAACCACTTCCATCATTCTGTTCAAATCTCTTCTCTGCTATGTGTGTGTATGGGGGGGCATTATACTGAATACTGGCTCTGTCCCCTCTAATATGGTCTTGCACAAAATCGGTTAGCTTTTAGAATCTTGTACCTTCGTCATGAAAACTGCAATAATACAGTCTACCTTGGAATCTCTGCAAGGAGATCGAGCATTGAGTCCTGGATCAAGTATATCCTACACCATCAATTCACAAGAGATATTATTAACAACATAAACACATTAAAACGCTTATGATTTTTAATGGACTAACTCTCAGGAAGGAAGAGAGAAAAGGAAGAAGCTAAACTGTGTCCATAACGGTGCAGTACCTAGGAATATCTATGCTGGGTCTGTGAACCTGACCCCAGAGCATATCATGTCATAATGTCATGTCAATGCCTTAGTCCCAGGCCCCTGCGGCAGCAGGTGACGCGGCCCTGCCCTGAGCTCTCCAGAGATATCATGCTCAAAATGGAGATACAAGCAGCTGATGCAATCACCTTCCTGGAGGCTGAAGCCTTTAAGGGGCGAGGCTAGCAGGAATTGGTTTAGGAGCCGCCCAACACACTGTTTGGAGTCCAGGAAAATTTTGACACCACAAAGTAGAAAGTGGGCACACCTAGGAGGTGGTACCTGCCTTCACCCCACCTTTCGTTTACCAGTTCTTCACCTGGATCTCTATTGTTCACATTCCTTCTTCTTTGGGTTCGACTCAACATAATTGAGTTGTATTACTTTAAAAGGTAAAACTGGCTTTGTATTGCTTCCTTCTGAAAATCTCTAGGACTCTTCAAGATGGACCTCACACTGCAGCTGCAAGAACCCTTCTGCCTCAGCCTCCGTGGTGACTGGGGTCACAAGCGTGAACACCCCACACCACTCTCTCGACTCACAAGTATGGATTTAAACATCTTAGTCAGTCTTTGGGAAGAAGAAAACTGAGTGATGAGATCTCTAAATTGTGATTTTTCCCATGGCCACTACTATCCTTTGGGTTAAGGAATGGAACTCCTGCATGACCTCCACAGGGTGACCCGGTGTTTTTACTCTTCTTCGGTAGGCAGCTAGTCTGGGTCTCCTAACCTGACTTCCCCTAAAAGAAGACCCGAGAACAATGATCTTCAGGGCCTATGCAAATGACTGCCTGTGTGCGTCCTGTTCAGACACCCTCATTTCTTTCTGTGTGATGCAACCTTGGAATCGCACACAGCCAAGTGATCCTGCAGCAGATTAAAGGTTTCTGGGAACCTGAACTGACCTTCCCCAACTTCCCTCACTGCCGTTTTTCAGCACATCCCAAGTCACTTTGAGAAGTGAGAAAAGTCGAGACAAAGCATGTTTTTGACATCTGTTGGAATACACTGTTACTCTCAGCTGAGTCTTCTTCTCTTCCTGGTTGTGCTAAAGAGAGGTGGTTTTGAGTCAAATTACTGTCCACCCTCCCCACTAAATAACAAAACTGCTTTTTTAAGATAATCTCGTGAAAGTTAATATAAAAGTCTGTACAGATGGTGATAGTAACTAATAGCCTGTGAAATGGTTATCACCAAGCAGTAACTCTCTGACAGGTACACTGCTAAGTTAGTGGGAAGATCAAAACCAAGTAGCTAAGGATCGTAATGATTAAATGGCAATCAGTAAGGATCCTGGCACCTTCCTAGCAGACGCTCACAGGGTTTGGCACACAGTCACACTTTATATACGTTTATTCAGTTTATAAGGATCTACAAATATTCATCCATTTATCCATTTATTTACTGTGTGCACATGACCTCAAATTACATGATACACATGTGGAGGTCAGAGGGTATCTTTTGTCGAGTCAGGTTTTCTCCTTCCACTTCTTATACGAGTTCCAGAGATTGAACTCAGCTCACCAGGTATTTCTATCCACTGAGCCATCTTGCCGACCCTAAATACTACACGTGTTTTTTTTCTTTTTTCTTTAAATAATGTACATTGTGTTTTTTCTTGAGGCTCAGAAGTGACCCCGTGTGCTAGGAATGCACAAATTACAAGCTTGGACATGGAGGAATCAGAAATGGCAGATGGGGACCATCAGGTCCCAGTTACAGAAGGAATGGCAGGGCTCCTGGAGGGATGGTGACAGACCCCTTCAACAGCGGAAGAAGAACTGTGCACGGTTCCACCGTGAACAAATGCAAGCCAGGAAAGGGACATGTCCAAACTGACTCAAATGTTACAAAATGTATACATGTGGAAACATAGTCATGATAACACCCCCACAAATATGTAAAACTTTTACATTTGTATATATTTGTTTCAACATTAATTTCAACTAAAACGCTAATACATCAAGAAACCACCCCCATATCCTAGCCTACACCTCTGGTGGAAGCCTCCTTGTTCCACCAGAGGCCAGGCCAGCATCCTGAACCCCAGACTGGTGACTAGCCCAGTTGTTATCAGAGGGGCTTCATCGAGCAACTGATGGAAACAGAGGCAGAGACCCACTCGGCCAAGTGAAATGAGGGAGGAAGGACTGTAGGAGCCAGAGGGGTCAAGGACAATACAAGATAACCACAGAATCAACTAACCTGGGCTCATAGGAGCTCACTGAGTCTGAGCCAACAAGCAGGAAGCCTTTATGGGACTGACTGGGTCCTTTGCATATATGTGTTACTTATGTAGCTTGGTCCTCTTGTGGGTCTCCTAACAGTGGGAACAGGGCCTATTTCTGATTCTTTTGTCAGGTTTTGGGACCCTATTTCTCATACTGGGTTGCCTTGCCCAGCTTTAGTACAAGAGGAGGTATTTAGTCTTACTGCAACTTGGTATGCCATGTTTTGATAATATCCAATGGAGGCCTACCCTTTTCTGAAGAGAAATGGTTGAGCAGAGTGGATGGGTGGGGGAGCAGAGGAGAGGTTAGGAGAGGAACTAGGAAAGGAAGGAGGGGAAACTGCAGTCGGGATATAAAATAAATTAATTAATTAAATAAACCATGTGATTCTTATGGAAGGGGACCAAAGTCACATCATAAAAGTCATCAGATGGAGGTGACCCTTGAAATAGTATTAAAAACAAGGGACTGATCTGCCAGTGTGCATACAGTACAGGTTTTATTCTGCTTACAAATGATCTGCATAAAACTCAAAACTGATTATGCTAAAACCTTTGCAGTCCACATAGCCACAAAAGAACTCCAAAGGCTTTAATAAACACCAAGGTACCTTGACTTGACCTCTGCCAACCCCTGGCTGTGTACCTTAGCTCAAGTCCACCTACATTTGATGTGTGAGCCTTGGCCAATGAGGGCCCCCTTTGCTCATCTGACATCTGCATGATCAGTCATCCTTTTGGGGTGTCTGACCAATGTCTGGTCTATTCATTACCTTATATCTCAATGTTTGGACAAACACCTGAAATGCTTAGTTAAATCCAATGCACAGAGAACAGCTGATGCATGAAGTACAGAGGGGCACAGCATGCCACGCCATGCAGACAGAGGATCACCCAAGCAGGAGGGAAGGGGAACATAGGAGCCGTTCCCATAACTCAGGTCCAGGCTAAGATAGGGCTTCCCCACTTCTAGATCGGACATTTGGTTATAGGAGCAGAGAGGGGGCTCACATGAACGCTTTCAACAGGAACTAATTTTTGGTCCACACCAACAAAGGGAAGATAGTTTAGTCAGTTTAGTAGGGGTCAGGAAGCAAGAAGGGGGCGAAGGGATGCCCAGACCTGCAGGCTCTAAAGGCCTTCTATTCCAAGCAATCTTCTAGGACCTCATTTTATTCTCAGACTTAAGCATCAGAAAATGAACTATCCTTGGGTGTGGTGCCATGTGTTTGTAAATCCCCTAAACTCAATAAAGATAAGACACACAACCTGTCTGCACCACAGAACAAGTTCAAGGCTATCCTGGGATGTAAACCAAGACCCACAGATACACATGCCACCAAACACTCATACACATAAAATACGAATAAATAAATATGTTTTAAAAATTAAAAAAAAATGAGAAAGAAGCCAGGGACTGAATTTGAGAACGACAACTTCAATTTATAGTCGTTTTGGTACAAAGAAGGGACTGAGTGGGGTAAATTATAGTCACTCTTCCGGCTCTAAAATTATATGATTCTATAACAATATAGCTTTTATATTGAGGGATATCAGAAGAGCAAATGAAATCCAAACTTTAACCTATCAACCTACAGATAGCCTCCTGCTAGAACTAAAATTAGTCATCGCTTGATAAAGGTCCCTTTGTCAGAGTCCTTTTCCTTAGCAGGTGAAAAAGAAAAAACCCAGTTCATTGTCAACTAAAGAGTAGCAGGGACTTCTTAGGGGCTGAGAACAGTTCACTTCTCCTGAGATTACCCTACATTATCAATACACCAACATCGCATGCTTTCACAAACTAAACATACAGCATGACAAAAGGCAGCATTGGAGGAAAAGAACTGAAGATGTGAAAAGAGAAGAAACATCAAGAAAGGATTGTAAAACACTTAAATACAAGGCCATAAGGAGCTAACACCATGCCTGCTTTTCAGGAACAGTCCTCGGAAGACACCCCTGCCCATCTTGCCCCACACCCCAGCTCTGTGATGACCCCAGAAGACGCACACCCAAGCCGACAGTAAGCTGGCTTCACATAATTGCATTCCCCACTACATAGCATGAGCCAGGAATCTTCTGCCCTTCGGGACAGTTAAAACACTATTCAGTTTTAATGGGGGGCTGCTTTGTTAGTAGAGGTGGCATAATACTCTAGCTTTATGATATTTTCCCTCCCATTAGATGTTTATTAAAATAATGCAAAGATATATGGACAAACTGAGTGCTTTCCTGCTTTTAAAAAGCTCACGAATACAGGGTTGGGGTGGAATCTCTCTCCTGCTCCCCTTTCAGGTCTTTCTTTAGGCTTCAGTCTCTACCTCATTCCCCACAACTACCCCCACCCCGACCCCAGCTCTTCCCAAAGACACATTCTATTTGCCTTTCCATTAATTCTTTTATTCAACTTTCTTATACAGAGCTACTTTTTTGCTTACAAGGGAGATTAGGCTCAAAGCCTCACATCCCAAGGATTAGAAGGATTTGTTTGAGCCCTAGACTGAAATTTGTCCACATGGAATTAGGCAAAATCTCAGAGTGCTGAAACTTAAGGCAGAAACATGACAGGAACATTGGAGAACAAAATAGGCATGGCCACCACGGAGGCCAGGCACACGGATAGGGCTGTAGCACAGCAAGGCTAGCACAAGACTCCAAGGTGAAGGTCAGGACAATCGAACCCAACCCCACACTGTAATCAAGTCCAGTGTTGTCTGCTGATGCTGAGAGAGACTACTTGAATAAGCCAAGGATCACCTGGGCTTCTGCCTTCAAGGCCTTAAATGTACAGAATGCAAAGACACCATTCGGGTCATTGTCAAGATTGCTAACTTTCTACAGTGTGTTTTCAATTAAGTAAATAAAATGTGGTAATTAAATCAAGATTGCATAATATGTTTTTGATTTGTAATCTCATTTAAATTAATTAACTGACTCAATCCTTGTTTAGTTTTTAAACTGGCCTAGTTATGGAAAGAGTCCCCGGGAGCAAATCCAGTTTTCTATCTCTAAAAACAAGGCAGAGCAATCTGGCATACTTAAGAATCGAGTTAAACGCACCAGCGTAATGTAAACACAGAGGCAAGAGTGTGAGTGTGGAAAAGGAGGAGTCCTATGGCACGATGTTGACTGAAAAAATAGTTCTCACACTGGAGAGAAATAAACTAAAACATTATTTATTCAAAACATTTCTTTCTCAATTTTATGAAGATTGCATGTTTGTTGGAAGCAAAACATTTCCAGCTGTATTTTAAGTTTCTGAAGAGAGCTGTACAATTTCTAATCTTCCATAAACGCTGCCTGTATCTCACAATACTCCATGAACACGCCACCGAGTACTTCAAGGAACAAGTCCAGTGTAGCTGGCCACAGAAAACCAATCAAGTCCTTTCCAGAGACCTGGCAAGATCCTGGAAAGGATGAGATGGCTCTACTTGCTCCCATCCGGGGGATAGTTTGGATTTCAGTGATAGCACATAATACATTCTGCCCCACTCAGTAGCCGAGACGCTTGCATTTTGAGAAAGGCATGTGGAGTAAACTGGAAATGAAAGGTGGAATGCCCTGAGACTCAAAATCATGGAGGAGAGTTTTAAACTAAACGCTGAATTTCAGCAGAAAGCAAATCAATGTTTATGTCCTTGGTCTGAAATTCTGTTAAGAAGAAAGTATGGAAAAATAAATGGTACTTTCACCGGAGTCCCCGTCAGCATTTGTTCCCTGCCTGCAGAGGCTCACATGTCTGTTTTGGCATGCCCCCAGTTTTTCCTGCATTATTTTAAATCTTATACGTCACACTCTGCCTGCAATTGTCCCCTGTGCACTACGCCATTTCATGTATTTTCCCCAGACCTAATAACCTTTATCCAGGTTAAAATCAAACCAACACAGACTTTCTAATGTTTCACCTATTATCTTTGTTCCCATAGCAGGACAAGCTCCCTCACACTGACCCGAGTCTGGACTCCTACCTTCCTCGGCCATTTGTACTCTGACCCTAAGCAAACTACTGCAAGCCAGAATCAGCTTTCACCTTGCCCACTAACTAGGCTAACTAACACCAAAACTGGATTAAAAGCCAGCGATGATCCATGCCTGTAATCCCAGTACTTGGGAGGCTGAGGCTTAAGGACTTTTGAGAGTTTGAGGTCAGTTTGGATTACATAGTGAGTTCAAGGTCAACCTGAAATACAAAATGAGACCTTATCTCAAGAACAAAAAGACCACCAGGAGGGGTGGTGGTGGCACCGCTGCCTTTAATACCAGCACTTGAGAGGCAGAGGCAGGTAGATCTCTGTAAATTCAAGGCCAACCTGGTCTACAAGAGCTAGTTCCAGGACAGGCTCCAAAGCT
>LOJH01042654.1:0-14148 GCA_001685095.1 Ellobius talpinus
TGGCTAAAATCAAAAACATCAATGATAGCCTCTGCTGGAGAGGATGTGGAGTAAAGGGAACACAAATCCATGTATTCTTAATCACTGTAGCTTTGCTTCTTGAGGAGCTGTTTTCCTTTTATCTACAGCATATCTATATATACTGATTTATTTTTGATTTAACAATTTTTTGTACATACAATATATTTTGACCACTTTTATTCCTCCGCAATTTCTCCCAGAAGCTCTGCATCTCCCCACTTCATGGTCTTTTTCCCTCAAAATAAAACAAAATGAAAATCAAAACAAAACTACTAATTTGAAAAAACTATTCAAACTAGGCAGGCATGGTAGTACACATCTTGAATCTGCACTTCAGAGGCAGAAGCAAGAAAATATCTTTGAGTTCAAGCCCAGACTTGTCTACATAGAAGACCTGTCTGAAAAAGTCACAATGAAAGGAAGTGAGGGAGATAAGGAAGGAACGAAGGAACAAAGGAAGGAATGAAGGAAGGAAGGCAAGGAAAGGAAAGGGAAGGAAATGTAGTGGTATAATTATTTGTATTTTGAAAAATAAATCTTGCTTGAAAACCAGAGGCAAAGCTAAATCCACAAGACATCAGGCAATGGTGACACATACCTTTAATCCCAGGATTTGGGAGACAGAGACAGATAGATCTCTGTGAGTTCAAGACCACCCCGGGAGACAAAAGATCAATGCAGAAATGAATCCAGGTGGTAGGGGACTACACCTTTAATCCCAGTACTAGGGAGCCATACCTTCTTAATCCCAGGACTAGAGGGGATATAAAAGTAGAGGAGAGAGAGGCTGTCTGTTTAGTCTGTGGTCACCCAGCCTTGGTAGAGGTAAAACTTCTCTAGCAGCTTGGCTGCCTTGCTTTTCTGGTTTTCAGAATGAACCCCAATTTCTGTCTCTGGGTTTTTATTTTTCGTGCTACAAGAAAACATACGCACACAAATGTAAAATCCATTTTTGTGTTGGCCTACTACTTACTGGGTTGGCCTACTACTTAGGGGGTAAGGAACTTGCCCTGAAGTGTGGTTGGTATACCCAGTGACACACATTTGGAGACAATTGATTTTTCCTTTTCCAGGAGGTACTAACTGAGAATAGTTTCCCAGTGGCAATTTGTGTTCATTTCTCCTCTCAGTGTTGAAATTTTGTGAATTTTGACTCTGTGAGTCTTGTGTACGCTATCACAGTTTGAGCTCATATGTGCATCAGTTCTGTTGTATCTGGAAGACACTGTTTGCTTGGAATCATCCACCACCTCTGGCTCTTACATTTTTTTCTGCCTCTTCTTCTATATTGCTTCTTGAGCCTTGAGGGGATGGGGTCTTGTGGCATATCAACTTTCAGTTTTTTTGAGAAATCTCCACACTGATTCCCATAGTGGTTCTTTCAGTTCTCTCTTCCAGAGAAGTTCTCAGATACTCATCATAGGATAAACATCTTCAAATGAATATACTTTGATGTAAAACAAGTAACTGGAAAACTGTTCAAACGAAGTGATGGTGCAATACTGGACCCTACATGGGCAGCTGCATAACCCCCTACAAAAATGCAGGGACCATCTTGTAAAAATGTCTGGAAAGATTGTCAAAAGTCAGATGATGGAAAATATGCAGCAAAATGACATATTCTGAACATGACTTGACTATGACAAATTCAAAAAACTGGCTATGGGGGCCATCAACATTTCATCATGGATAGGGTAGCTCTCTGGACCCTGAGAGAACACTGGAAGTTAAGAGCTGTTGGGAAGGCAAGCATCATTTCCTTATATGGTAGAACCACTAATAAGTGGTTCTTGCTCTAGCAAATAGCCTCCCACCTAACATAATCAAGAAAATGCAATTAAGCTCAGTGTAAACAGAAAGCACAAAAGTCATATTGGGATGTACTGAGAAGGAAGGGTTCCAATGGGTGACGGAGGGGTAGAAGAGAAAGGAACAGTGGAAGAGTGACTAAAATTACATTACATGAATGTCTGAAAGTGTCAAGCAATAAAAATACGATACTAAAAATTAATTATTCATAACAGCTTTGGGAGGGAGATGTACCTTAATCCATTTCTGCAGCTATGAAAAAATCTTAATGTACAAACAACTTCTATAAGTGATCATCCTTAAAATTATAGAAATACAAGTGAAATTATACAGACTGAGCTGATCGTATTTATACATATATATGCATACACATATACATATATTATGTGAATAGGTATATATATATATATATGAAAAGAGCAAGAGGGAGGAAAAGGAGAGAAGATGCTATATTTATAGTTTAATAAGAAAGTTTAAACATAACTTACACAAAACATGTTTATTTCTCAGATATAAAAGCTATAAATGCCAAAATTAAGGTACTGCCAGAAACGGTGTTTGATGACCCTGGTTCTTACCCATCCTCTGTATCCAAAAATGCTATTGCTTCAGTCTCTAGAAAGGATGCCACATCTTGTGTCATACAGCTGTCCAATGTGGAAGACCCCTTCCCCCTCCTTTAGTCCTTTATTCATTATTTATTGTGCTGCAGGGCTAGGAAAAACCCATGTCCTCAAGTCTTTCGGTCAGCACTTTACCACTGAGATTTTTCCCAGCTCCTTCTAAGACCCTGTTTAATAAGCCTAATGTAATTCAGTGTCAGGCATTATGTTTGGGATATTAGGAAGAGAGCCTAAGAGCATATCTCATGATAAAGCAACTTTGACACTTGTTAGCATAGGAATTTTGATATACACATTCAAGTCTTGGCAACAACTGCATCTAAGGACTTCAAAACTGATATCCTTTTCACATGTCACAGCCTCCCCAGTTTCTATAACTGTGCCATACGAGCAGTGTTTCCTCCCTTCTGATGTTCTAAAGTTGTTCCCCTCTGGATTTTTCTAATATTTCATAGTTTTATAGGGTATATTATGTCATTAATCATTTTCATTTTTCTTCACATAAGCATCAGGTTTTCACAAACTGAAGAAACTGTCTTTTGTCAGTCATGCACCTACCCCAGTTGTGAACCAGAAACACAAGGATTTATTTGTGGCTTCTGTTCTGTTTGATTTGAACAAGAATCAGTTTCTGTGGCAACGCCATGCTATTAGATTTCTCTAGAGTACTTTTGTTTTTTTAGGATTATTAGTATGGTGCCTTGGGCTTTATTTATTTTTTACATGTATGTTTCTTTTCTTGATATGCTTTTGATTATTTGGTATCTTCTGTGGTTATGTGAACTCTATTGACCTTTACCTTTTTATTTATTTCCAACATCTCACAATATAGTCCAAGCTAACTTCATACTTGCACCCAATCTTTCTGCCACTCACATTGTATATGATTATTGTTTTCATTTTCTGCACAAAAAACCATTGACACTTAGATACAAACTTCATTGAATCTGTAGGTTTCTTTGAGAGCTATGAATATATTTACAATATTTTTTGTCAATATGAGATACCTTCCGTATTTGTATTTCCTCAAGTTTTTTTGTGGTTTTATAGTTCTCAATGTATAGACATTTCACATATTTGATTAAATTATTCCTAATTTGTTTTGGGGTGATATTATGTCATTGTTTTGGGGTGATATTATGTCATTGTTTTGGGGTGATATTATGTCATTGTTTGGGGGTGATATTATGTCATTGTTTCCTTGATTTCAGTGTTCGATAACATGCTGTCTATCTATAGAAACACAGAGAATTTTATATGTTGAATTTGTATTTGGAAACTAGTATTTTTTAGTTTTAACAGTATTTTGTGGAGTCTTTAGAGTCATTTATTGATATATACTACATCAATCTGTAAACAGTGGCAATGTTTCTTCCTTCCTAGTGTGAATGAGTTTTATATTTCTTCTTTGATTGATTGCTCTGGCTAGGACTTCAATTCTGCGATGAACGTAAATGGTGACAGAGAGTGTCCTTCTTCTTTTTAATCATAGAAGGAAGCTTTGGGCTTTCCATTACTGAGTTTGACATTGGCTATGGGCTTGCTATCTATGGTCTTAGCATACTGAGAAGTATTCCTTCTATATATCAATTTGCTGTAAGTTTTTGTCATATCAGCCTGTTGAATTTTGTCAAGTCTTCTTTTTGTAAATATTTGCATCATCCTGTATATAGAATTAATTTCTTTTATTTTGAAATGCATTCTGTAATCACTTTCATCAAGCCTAAAAATAGCAAAATAGAATAGCATTTGATTGATTTTTCATTTTTATTCAAAAATTTTGTTGGATTTCTTCCCCCAATACTATGAGCATTTGAATAGAAATAAAGCATTTAAGTAATAGGAGCCACAAGGATTAAATTACCTCAGTATGAAATACACACAATAGAATTCTAAGGTTCAAGATGGTTGTATTCTAGATGTCGTTTTCAAATCAGAATCATACGTTGTTACCATATGCCTCCTAAGTTTTTATGTGGATCAAGCTAGTTAGTCCTGTTGTTTCAATACTGAAGTGCTTTGTTTTAAACAAACATATCAGTGTAGTGGTCAACCGGAAAAATTCCAGTGTCATGCAGAGTGGATGCAAAGAGATGTTTCTTTGATTAGTTTCAAATTAGACATATATTATTCTGTAAGTGTTATGGAGTAAATGGAAAATAGTAATAAAAAGACTCTTCATGTGAAAATTTGCAGAGCTTTAAGGAGCTATAACACATACCCCAAATTGCTATCACTGAAAGCCCCTGACACTCTCAATTATAATAAGGAAATAGAATGTGTAGTTAGCAGCAAAACACAAAGTCATAAATCCATGTTATTGTTGTCTGTGGAGATTTAAGTGCAACACAGAAGAGTGCTTGCAGTTTTAAAGGGTAGTGCATAAACATCTATACCTACATTTCTACAAACAAGCATTTTAGACATTATTTAAAAATAATTTCTCTCAAGATTTTATTTAAGAACATGTATCATCCTTATAAATTGATTTTTCACTCAGGTATTAAAAGCGACAAATACTCAAATTGGTCTTTATAAATTTCACTTCTGTTTTTCTTCTTTTAATGGTCCCAAAAATTTATCTGAGCCAGGATCTTCTAATTTTAAGCAAAATAAAGTACTTATGACACCAGGCATATTAAATAATATAAGTTAATTATTTTGATAGTATAATAACTTAGATCACAAATACAAAAAATGCTGATTTTAAAATACAGAATTTATTTAGTGATTAATTGATCTTTATACCTGAGCTATTATTTTTCTTTATATCACACAGCATTATAACGTTTTAAGATAAACTGTCGTTTTAAATTAATCAAAATGATATTGGGCAATTGCTAACTTTTGTATATGCAACAAATTTATTATCCATGTAAAGTTAAACAGGATACTATACCTTTGAAGACAAAGACACTTTATCAAGAAAACAAATTGCTTTCTATTAGCTTCAATCTCTATGGTAATAAGATTTATATAAAGTTCCTATGGAATATGAAGTACTGAGTTAAGCACTAATCCTGGGATCATGCACACTATTAGTTCATTGTGGCTACTAGGATGAGATACTAAAGAGTTGGTTACTTGTACAACAGATATATTTTCTCATAGTACAGATGTTAGGAGCACATGTCTCAGAGACAGACAAATTCAGTTTTCTGTTGACAATTCTTTTCCTGATTTGTAGACAGCTGGGAATACAAGTGTGCATCCACCATGCCTGGGTTCTCTAACCTTTTCTGAAATCTTCCTGTAAACTAACCGTGAAGGTCTCCCCACATCACATCAGGGCATCAACAACAGCCACAGTTCTTGGTGTTGATTTCCTATGCTAATTTTCTGTCACCATAGTAAGTACCTGAGACTCCCAACTGATAGTAAAACCTTAGAGTGGTGGGTTAAGGTTGCAGTTCTTTACCAATTGAATCTTTTGTTTTGAGGCCTGGGAGAGGAATCGTAGTGGGAGTGTGTAGTAAACAATACTATCCACTCTTTGCTGATTTGAATATGAACTCAATATATTTATATACTTCAAACTTGGCCAATAGTTGTTCAAACTGTTTGGGAAGGATTAGGAGTTGTGGCCTTATTGGAAGAGGTGTGTCACTGGAGATGGGTTTTGAGTTTTCAAAAGCCAATGCCATGTCCACTTCCCTCTCTGTTTCCTGCTTGCTGTTAAAGATATGAGCTCTCAGTTGTGGCTCCATCCACCGGCCCTCTGCTCCACCATCATGAGTGTTGTCTAGACCCAAAAGCACAAAGTAAATTCCCCTTTTATAAGGTTATTTATGGTATCTTACCATAGCAATATCAAAGTAACTAATACAACCTTGTAAATGGGAAAGAAGGAGAACAAGGAAAGGCTTGTAGTCCTATTGCCAGAGAATTTAAGGGTAGAACATGATGGGAAGCTATGCACATGGCATTTTTAAGTCTGTTGAATTATCTTTGTTAAAGTAATAATAATTGACATGATAGGATGATTTTCAGAAACTATAAGCTACACAATAAAAGTGAACACTATTGTATTTCTAGATTTCATTTAACATGGTTTGCCAATTGTAAGAGGTATTATGGTAATGAAGATACTAATAATAATAGAAACTGAGAGGAGAGAGCCTATGGGAACGGAATTCTATGTCCTATATATCTGATTCTCTATGTTTAATCATTTTTTAAAAACATTGTTTTTAAAAGTTTCTTTACTGTAAAAAAACAAAATATTTTCATGCACTGTGGAATGGTTAAGTCTGGCTACTTAAATTAATTATCTAGGATGGATAGAAAAATTAAAACTAATAAATTAAAGTTAAGTAATGAAGTTGATTTCCTCTTTATCCTAATTTAGATTTGATTTTAGCAAGTCAAACTTCAAAAGTTATATGAAATTAACCCTGGTCTGTGACCATTTCTCTCTTTCATACTTACCAGATCCACTTTGCAACAATATCTAAAAGCCAAGAAATCAATATTAGCTTATTAACATTTTTGGTTTTCTATTAAACAGGAAAGTATTTAATAAACTTATTCTAATTCTTTGCCTTTAGGATCTCACTAAACATCATTAAAATTGTATGAGATGAGAAGAAATTTCAGCTTTAATAAAAATGGTATTTCCTAGTGAATTTATATTATTTTTATTCCA
Organism: Ellobius talpinus; assembly: GCA_001685095.1. Lineage (NCBI taxonomy): Eukaryota > Metazoa > Chordata > Mammalia > Rodentia > Cricetidae > Ellobius > Ellobius talpinus. Next base: position 7,099 of record LOJH01042654.1, read on the forward strand.
CAACAAGTATATAAATGCTCAGTGATGGTATCTGACTCAATATGGGTTTGTGTTCATTTGTCCCTTCTCACCTGGTCTAACTGAAGGGATAGGCTGTCTTGTGCCATTGGATCTTTGCTCTTAGTCTTATGGTGTTATTACTTCCTTTATTTCCATGTTTGTATAATAAAATATAGCATACCAATGTAATTAACTTCACCTTGGATTACATGGAAATACAATATGGGAGAGGGTTTTGTTGTTTCATTTGTCTGTTTGCTTGTACTTAGAGATATGTCAAATAACAATATTAAATACATGAATTCAATTATTGTGTTCTTCTATGATATCAAACCATTCTTTGCATTAAATAACAATAATGCTAACTTCTATTCTTTTTACTTTAAAATATTAATTTTTAATAAGTTATTTGTGAACAGGAGGAAATAACACAAATAGTTGACTAAGATGCATTTTATTTTAGTGTTAATGGAAAAAAATCACATGATCTGCTATGGAATGGAGCATAATCTCACTGTTGATCTATAATTATGCCAAGATTAATAGCATACAAAACCTCCATATACTATTATATCCACCTAGGGAATATAGAAGCCCTTTGTATAATGCATAGCTTAGTGTCTAACTGAAAATCTAATTAAGTAAAACCATAGATGCCAAGGAACCTTTGTACTTTCAATTGTCTGTGTTATTTGCTGACCTGCAGATAAGTTTCAGCTTTCTGTCTTCAAATAAATAATAAAGTCCACTAATGACAATGGCTTTTCATTAAGTAAATGCCTTGTGATTGCCAAGTCAACTGTGTATCTTTCCCCTTAATAGGGATTCAAAATGCCTAGGTAAGTTTAAAGTATTATGAAATATTTATTCAGCTGCATTTGCAAGTTTTATACTCACGTGGGTAACTGTGAAGTTGACCAAGCTTTGTTTTCAAGTTTTACAGCTTCTTATACTTTTTCTTATTTGGTTGCCCTTCTATCATTGAGCTTCCCATTGTGGCAGTTTATTCATTTTCCATTTATTGAAATCTCAACGTAAGAAATGTTTTCCCAGTAATGTGATTATAATATTGAAAGTTAAAGTTACTGCAAATAATAGAAATGTTAATAAGCTTCTTTACACTTACGATTAAGCACAGTTTCACTGTTGATGGTTTCACATTGTACTATTCCAAATGACAATCGTGAATGGTGTTGTTCTACCCCCTTGTGACTTTACAAACATCCTCTATACTAGATCTCATTACTTTGTCACCCAATGAGGAGCAACAACTTATTTTAAAAACCAGTTTGCACTAGTTTAAATAGGAAGTAAGTATTTTGTACAATACTCTTCATATTACATGTTAGTTATTTGACACCATACTCAAATTTTATTTGGGTCCATACTTAAATGTATATCTACCTAACTATATAAATTGAGTCTATATAAATATATGCTTTTATTTGATCCCAGCTTTATTACAATATAAATGACAAGATTATATACATTTAACATGTTTTAGGTAATATTTTGTTATAAATCTATGCTTGAAAATTATTAACACTCTCAAGATAATTGACACATCACCCCTTCACTTGGCTCCATGTGAGAAAGCATCTATGTATAAGAGAGAGAGAGAAAGTAAGTGAATACATGAGTGTGTAAGAGAGAAAATATATGTGAGATAGTGCTAGTGCGTGTGCATATATGTGTGTGTGAGAGAGAGAAAGAGAAACCCTGTGCTCTTGTATATATAAGATCTAATTTAGAAGCAAAATTTACATACTCCTAAAAATAGTCACTGCACTCTCTAGTAAATCTCTAAAATTAATTTTGCATGCATAATGAAAAATTGGGACCTTTTTATTAACTTTGCTTCATTTTCCTTCCCCATGCCCATTACCCATCATTCTACTCTTTGCTGTTGTACTTAGCAACTTAAAATTTCATGTCTAAGTTCACACAGGGGCCTTTCTGAGCCTGGCTTATTTTGCTTGTTATCAAATAACTGACACAAAGGCTTAATATTAATTATAAATGCTTGGTTGATTGCTCAGACTTGTTAGAAACTAGCTTTTATAACTTAAATAAACCCATTTCTAATCACCTACATTCTGCCATGTGGCCTTTACCTTTATCCCATTTTGTGTGTCTGACTCATTCGACTTCTGAATATCAACTCTTCTGATTCAGCCCTTCTTCCTCCCAACATTCTGAGTTTGGTTGTTCCACCTATATTTCCAGTCTGACTACTGGCCATGGGATCTTTATTAACTAATGACAGAAATATATAATCGCAGTGTACAGAAGGATATTACACAGCACTTCCCAATATTGGTTTAAGTAAAAAAGAAAGGTTTTAATATTAACATAGTGTTGTGGGAACTCATTCAGCCAATAGCCTTTAAGATACTGGGGCACTGTCTCATATAATATAAATGCAGATGCAAAGCGTGTGTGGGCCCATTGGCTGTTAGATTTGGTTTCAGGTTTCCATGCACGCAGAGGACTGCAGGTCACTACACTTTTGGTGACTTTACCCCCTAATAAATACACCTTTGTTATACTTCATTCTGGGCTAATGTGGAACTCTTTTGTACATCAACAGCACAGTAAAATTATGTGTAACAAAACAGTTATTAAGTAACAATTACAGTTACAATATCCAGTCCATTTGTATTTGGCAAAGTTAGAGAAAAAATAGTCTATTTTTATGACTAGTTTTATACCTAATTTATCTTTTATCATAACTAAAGAAAACTTTAACAATGACTATCTAGTCTTCGGCTCTGTAAAAGATCCCAGAAAAGTAAAATGTTACCTAATGACAGGAACACCTGGTTGATGTAATTACATGGAAAAAAATGAGGTCTAATTTTTTTCTATCTTTATCTCAGTCATAGCTTCAAACATGTTTTTCACATACAGGTGAAAGCCAGGTCTATGAGATATGCCAATTATACGGTTCTTTCAGAGAATAACATGGATGAAATCACTCTACTATGCCTCAGTCCTGGATGTTGTAGCTATTGCCCCATTTCCATTTTATAGGGAATACAAAGTACAGTGTTCACATGACAAAATATACATAGAGGATCTGATTATGTTAAACAGGCTGCATAGTCATTCTGATCTATGAAGAAAAGGAAGAATGGATTTTTTGATAACTAGTGGTGTTTCCCACATGCCTATACATATACAAGCACTTTCAAACACACATATGTATGCATGTATAATGTATATGTGTGTACGTGTGTGTGTAAACAAGTGTCTTGGACACATTGTGTGTGTGTGTGCATGTGCGTGTGTGTGTGATGGAAACTGAAGCAGACGCCATGGAAGATTGCTGCTTAATTGCTTGTTCCCCATAGCTTATTAAACCTGTTTTCTTAAACCACTCAGTACTGCCAGAGATGGCACCACCAACAGAAAATGAACCATAGATTTACCAACAGGTCAGTCAATGGAGGCATTTTCTCAAATGAGGGTCCTTCCTCTAAGATAACTGTAGTTTGTATCAAGTTGACAAAAAAAACCTAACCAGTATAGCAACATATACTAACAAGCAATGAATAAGACCAAAAGTATTTCAAGTGTGTAACTCTTCACCAAACATAAGTGGTCCCAGATTCAGGTTGTTGGAGTACTGATAACACAAAACATGTTGTGTCTAAGAAAGCATGACTGGAACATGGAAAGGGAAATAAAGAGACACTACCTACAAGAAAATAGCAGTGTTGAATTATAATGGCATCAGCAAAGAACTCCAATTTAAGATAACTTGCTCATTTTATCTTGATCTATCTTTAGAGCCAATGACTAAAAATGAACTTTGGAGGGGATAAATTTTATGTTTTCTTCCACGTGCATAGACTGAAAGATCATTTGGCCATATGATCTTGATTTTCTAAATAGCTTTATTATAAATGAGAGAGTAAACTTCCCAAAGACATAGACTTATCAGGCTTAAGTGCTTCTTTGGAAAGAGGTAGTAAATGAAAAGCCAATCTGTCACAGGACTGAAAAATGTGTGCTGATCTCTGTAGATAGCCAAGTCTTGATGTGAAGGTCTAAGCCACACTCAGGTTAATATTGCAGTGCCAACAAAAGCAGGCTTATGAAAAAAATGTATATTATTTTTCAAGTATGCTGATGGGAAAGCAAGAAACCAGGTAATACTTCTGATAGCATCTAGCAATGGATTTCTGTTTAAATGCCTTCTTTGAGTGAAAAGAGTGCACATATCACTGAGTTATTTATTGTTCAGTTACTATAGATCTTTAGTACCAAAGGGAACTTGGCTCAATAAAGTTTGATTTCATCTTCAAACTGTAGATTTGGGGCAAGTGGAAGCAACTGGGCTCCTAGGGACTACAACACTGAGAAAATAGCTTTACATACCATTGAGTCCCTGCAATAGGTACTGAGTTCTGCAAGCATAAAAATTGGATGCAGGTACTACTCTACAAGTTGAGAATTCACTTCTTTCTTAAACTTGATCTCAATTAAAGGTGTGTTATGACAATTTTAGGTGTCTGTCTTATTAATTCTTTAGTCTTCTTGATCAGCCCAGCATGTAAGAAAACTGGTTTTGTAAATAAGAAGTCTGTGTGTAACTGAACCAACTTTAGAGAGACAGGTTCTTCAAGGATATAAAAGAAGCTTAGCTTCTTCCCTTTATTGACAAGGTCTCTACATGAGGATCAGCAAAGGAAGACACTAGACATGGCTCTGGATTTTACCTTCACAGCACTAAAATGCAACTTGGATTTCAAACCTATGACTAACTCACTTTAATTTGCAAAGACAATTAATATGTGTATATTGACTTCCTCAGGACAATTGTAAGAAGATATTCTCAAATTTTTATAGGCATGAGTGGCTGTCATTTTGTTGTTTATCTGCTTCCACTATGATATCCCTAGTTACATTTTATATTCCAAATACATAAATTTTTCTGTAAAATGGAGCAGTCTTCCCCAGGGAGTGGCTTCCAAATAAAAAGCTCATTTAGTCCTCTGTTGCCATCACTGAGCAAGAGCATGTATTTATCAGGTGAATTCAATTTTTATATAAATATGCTTATTCCAGATCAAGCTTCAGTATTCATAAGGTTTCTATTTGTATTACCCTTACCCTGTTGATTTATTTACCACCTTGTTTACACCCTAGAGATGAACAATTAAGACAAAAAGTATTTGGTACTATCAGCAAATGCTTATATTGAGCCATCTTAAAATATACCTTCTATAAGTAGTAACTTACTCAAAATAGCTATGCATATTCTCTCATAAAATATGTGACTGATACTGACAAATATCACCATCGAGTAACATGGGAACGATAAATATCCAATACACAGCATATCTTTGGGTAATTTTTTCATACACTTTTAGATTTTAAGTATCTGGATGTTAGAAGATGTACATTTTTCATAATCTGTGAAGTTACTATTGTTTGTATAGAACTTGATAATTGAAACTTCAAAATCAAGAATTACAACACAGATACAAGTAAGACAGACTATATAAAGATATTTTTAAAAGAATGCCAACCTATCTGCACAGTAATATGTCTGAGATCTGAATCTGAAGAGGAATTGATGTTCCATGAACGCAAAAGACAGCATTATAAACATCCTTCAAATCTCTTTTTAAATGAGCCTCCTGTCTCCTTATACATAAACACATGAAACAATTTCTCAAAGCAAGAAGAAATTCATTTTGTATTTTGGCATTAACTGTGGGATGCCTTCCTTTTTTTAAGTGCCCATCAAGTTGTAATAGACTTCCTGTGAAGAAATATTTAGCCAGTTTAAATTTCTAAGGAGGTAAGCTCTTGAAGTTGTAAGAAAGCCTTTGTGATATGAATCTGCATTATCACCTAAAATGTTTACTTAAAAATCAGAGACTCTCAGTTCTTCTTCATTTGATATTTTGTTTGATTTTATTGTTTTCACCCCAATTATCACCTAATAATAATAATAATAATGTTATCAACAAATTTCTTATTTATTTTTTATTGTTTTTCAAGTTTTAGTTTTCAACTTCACTTATGTGAGAAAATTTATTAGATGCAATGGCTTATATTTATATATTATTTATATAGATAGTTTGTCTGGTTGCCAAAACAAATTGATTTACTGATTGGAATTGCATTAAAAGCCATATGATATGTCTTTAAAGACTGTGGTTCAATATATAAATTTTACATGTTAATGCATACAAACAGCTTTAAAATATTAGGTGGTAAATCAGAAAGAATTCTAAGCATTTGACGTATGAACATGATTCCAAATTTTAAGGCTATGTTTTTGTAAATTTGTTTAAAGTATTGGTGAATATGTAATGTGCAAAATGCCTTCCCATTTGAAATAGTGGAAACAATAAGTCTCACGCATCACTTTTTCACAAGGTCTGAGAAGCTGACAAGCAAGTTCCAAAGAAGGAAGTCAACCCACANCCAGCTATTGTGCTTATGAAATACAACAGCTAGCAAGCCACAATAGGCCTAAGTGTGCAGTAATGGCATGTGAACCTTAATAGCAACCAAAAGCTCTCTTGGAGGTCTATAAAGGAACCAATAAACAAGAGAGAAATCATTCCTAGAATCCTAGTCTACCACCTAAGTTTAGTGAAGTCATGGATCTTAGAAGAGGACCTACAAGTGCCACTTTACTAAATCAGCACAATCCTTAACTACACTCTAAAAAATTTCCTTTATACCCACAGATAATGTCATCCTTACAATAATCTTGCCAATGTTGCATTCATTGTTTAGTTCATCTAGTAATTGTTCAACCATTTATGTATGTGTGTATGGGTGTCTCTCTCTCTGTGTGTGTATATATATATGGAATATATAACATTATATATACTAGTATACTCATGTGAAGGGGGTGGGGTGGGTGTGTAATGTATAATTAACAGGTGTGTTAATATTAATGCTGGGAGATAATTTCAGGGATAGCCATGCTATTTCACTTTAAGAATTAATTGAGTTTAAAGCCTTACTGAGCGTCTTAAGGGGCAAATACAATAGAGATCTGGAAAAACAGAGTTAAGCTTT
>LOJH01042655.1:0-12232 GCA_001685095.1 Ellobius talpinus
CAGGATGTGACCTGCCAGCTGAAAAAGGTACCAATCCATATGGCAAAAATAGATTAGAACAATGGGTTAATATAAGCTACAGGAGCTAATATGTAGCTTGAGCTAATGGGCCAATCAGCTTTATAACTTATAGAGATCTCTGTGTGATTTTCTTTGGGGCTAAACAGCTGTGGGGAACTGGGCAGGACATAAAACCCAACAAACAGGCCCCATTCATTGTTACAGGGAAGAGAAAAAAGCTAGCTTTGGGCCAACATGATGGCTCAGTGAATCAAATGTGCCTGCTGCCAAGTCTGATAACCTGAGTTCAATCCCCATGACCCATATAGTAGATGGAGAGAACCAGCTTCTCCTCTGACCACCACATACTGGAGGTGGCATTCTGCACCCTGCCCCCACCCAAAGTACACAAAAGAAAATTAAGTATCAGACAATTTGTTTTTTTAAAAAAAAGCTGTCAGGCTTGGCAGTGGCTTTAATATCAGCACTCAGGAGACAGACAGGTGAATGAATCTCTGTGAGTCTGAGGCCAGACTGGTCTACACAGTGATTTCAGGCCAGCCAGAGCTGCACAATGAAAGGATGCTTCAAAAATAAATACATCTCTTTTTAGGGGGTGTGTGTGTTTGTGTGTGTGCGTGTGTGTAGGGGTGCTGCTGCAGAGCCTTGTGCAATGCATACTAGGGGAGTACTCTACCGCCAAGCCATATCTTCAGACCCCATTTCTTTTCTTGCATTACTGTGTGTATTCATCAACTGCTTTTGCTACAAATGAAGGTAAACGATGAAGCGACCCATAGTTTCCTTTCCTTCCAACCCTTCCTTACTCACAAGGAAGCTGCAAGCAGAGTGGGTAGAAAGTACAGGTAATGGAGTCGAAGAAAGTCGAAGAAATCTGTTGAGTTAGTTTTTTGTTGCCTTTCTACCATTCTGGTAGGAAGAAAATACATATGCATGTACGAGCAATGGAGCACAAATTGTGTAATTCCGGTGATTCCACAAACTAGTTAAATGCTCTTATATTTGCATTTAAAAAATGACAGCACACAATATATGGATGAATGGTACATTCGTGTTAATAACTTAAATTCCCTAATTTTTCTTTACTTAGAAACTAACTAGCAAATAAACACCATAAGTCAAAAGAGAGTGCATGGAAGAAGGGGGAAAGCTTTATACTTTAGTGTGTGCTGCAGTTCAAGTGTGTGTGCTTCTTCCCAAATTCTGCTGCAATGTTATGAAGAGGCAGGGCCTTTGGGAGTTGTGGAGGCCAATCCCAATTGTCAACTTGATGAGATCTAGATTCACGTGGGATACAGGCCTCTGTGATTGCCTGTGGAGGGTCATCTTAAGTAGGTTAATTGAGGTGAGGGGACCTACCTGCTCTATAGTACCATTCCCTGTGCCAAGATCTCAGACTGTATAAAATGGAGAAAGTGAGCTGAGTAGCAGCGTTCATTTCTCTCTTAATGACTACAATGTATGGTGAGCAGCTGCTTTGAACTCCTGCCACTTGGATTTCTCCACCATGACGGATGACAGCACCCCTGAACTGTGAGCCAAAAGAAACCTTTCCTACCTCAAGTTACTTCTTTCAGCGTATTTTATCACAGAGCCTGGAAAAGTAAGACAAGTAACTAGGACAGGTGACTGGATCATAATCAATAAGATTACATACCCTTCATCGATAGAATTACATGGCCTTATAAAAAGCATTTGAAAGTGAGCGTTTGCCCCCTGGGTTATCGTATGTGCTATCATATGAGGCACGGTGCTTCTCACCCCCAGAGGACATGACAGTGAGGCACCATCTTGGAGCTGAGACAAGACTCTCACCAGACCCTGAGCCTGCTGCTTCCTTGATCTGGACTCGAAGCCTCCAGAATTATAAGAAGCAAATTTCTGTCCTTATGGATGACCCAACCCAGGAGACTTCACAGCAGCACAAAACAAACTCAGTCAGAGCCTTTAATTACAGTCTCTCCACTCGTTTTTCTAACCTTGGCCCCTGTGCCTACTGGCTCTTCTGAATTGCACAACCAGTACAACTCCATAGACAATAGCTTCTCTGCTTGCATCCTTAGCTTTGCAGCAGAGATTTCTGCTTCTACCTCTTGATGCTCAGGCTACTCTACTCTGCTGGGGGTAGCACAAAGCCTCTAGATGTGCCAAGGATGAAGCTATCTCTAACATCCAGCCCAGTGTAGCCCTCAGATGAAAACAGTGCCTTCTGGCTCCAATTACAGAAAAGGCAGCTCCCAAGCAGAAAGCAGCTGCTGGACCTCTACTGGCCCCACAGATGAAGGAGGAAGAGCATTGTGGTCTGGTGGTCCTCAGCTTTGGGGAGGTTTGTTCGGACACAACAGAGAACCTGAGAAATGTGCCTGTTTTATGACTTATTTTTGGTTTTGTTTTTCAATTTCAAAGAGAAAGTTCTAGAAGTATTTCTTGCAGAAATCAGAACATTAAGTAGCAAATCTCACTAAATATTATCAGTAGAACTCATGGGACTGAGAAGATGGCTCAACAGATAAAGCTCTTGTGCTCAGGAGGCAAAGAAAGGGTATCCCAGGCCAACCTGGCAGGCTACAGTAGCCGAGTAGGTGAGCTCCAGATGCAGTCAGAAACTTTGCCTTGTTTTTTTTAGGTGATAAGAAATCAAAAAAGACACCTGATATCAGCTTCTAAGATCCATATACATGTGCACATGGCCTCCATACACATGAGCCTACAAACACATGAACACACATACACACAAGAATACACACATCCATATGCTGTCTTAGTTACTTTCCTACTGCTGTGATAGAAACACCATGAGCAAGGTCGCATATAAAGTAAAGGATTTAACTTGGCTTTTGGTTTCAGAAGGTTAAAGTGCTTGGTGGCAAAGTGACGGTATAGTGGAGAATCCACATCTTAATCCACAGCTACCAAGCAGAGAGTGAGCACTGGGGATCTTGGGAGTCTTTTGAAACCTCCAAAGCCCACCCCCAGTGACACACCTCCTCCAACAAGTCCACACCTCCCGATCCTTCTAAAATGTTTTCACGAACTGGGTGGCACACATTCAAATATGTGAGCCTATGTTGATTATTCTCATTTAAAATACCACACAGGCCAGTTTTTTAAAGAGTAAATCTCAAGTTTAATGTGCCCGAGATGATTTATCAGAGGAGAAAGAGGGATGAGTGCACATGACTACTCCTCCAGTCAGTATGGATGTGGCCAAGTGGCTTAGCTTGGGTTTCTATTGTGAAGAGACACCATGACCATAGCAACTCTTTTTTGTTGCTGTTGTTAGGTGTTGTAATTGATTTTTTAATTAATTTATTTATTTTATATCCTGACCACAGTTTCCTCTCCCTCCTCTCATTCCCTCCCTCCACCTCTTCACCCCCACAATCGACGACTCCTGTTTCTGTTCAGAAAGAGGGCAGATTTCCCCTGGGTATCAACAAAGCATGGCATATCAAGTTCCATGGCAACTCTTATAAAGGAAAGCATTCAACTGGGGTGGCTTACAGTTCAGAGGTTTAGTCCGTTATCATCATGGCTGGAAACACGGTGGCACTGAGGCAGACATGGTGCTGGAGAGAGAGAGCTGCGAGTTCTACATCCAGATTGGCAGGCAGTAGGAAGAGAGAGTAACACTGGGCCTGGTTTCAGTGTCTGAAACCTCAAAGCCCACCCCCCCCACAGTGATACACTTCCTTCAGCAAGGCCACACCTACTCCATCAATGCAACACTTTCCTATACCAATCCTATAATGTACCACTTCCTATAAGCCTCTGAGGGCCATTTTCATTCAAGCCACCACAGGACAGATCCCACATGACACTGAGGCAGTCTTTGGATGGGATTCCCACAACAGCCCCAACTCTGCATTACTCATCTTGGTGGTAGCCAGGGAGGCTTAACTGGAATAAGGATAAGCCCAGCCCTCACAGAACTTTCTGAACCATCTAGTTAAAGACAGCAGAGAAAGCAAATGATGGTCTATTGCTCTTATACAGTTAGCAGAACTTTCTAGAAATGCATTCAATTCTCACTGATTCAGCCAAAGTCAATGACTCATAGGACCACTCATGGGAACACAGAGAGAAAAGTCACCCATCTGTCACTATCAGACTCTTCCTTTCTCTCATTGTTCCCCAAAGAGACAAGGGTGGGTCCCCAAACACCACTTAAGTTAGAGGGAGCTAAAACACACAAGAATATTTTAATTAACCATGCCAAAAGAAAATTAATATTACTGTAATTCAAAGTTTCCCTAGCCAAGTGTGGTTCGCACTTGTAATCCCAGCACTCTGGAGGCTTGAGACAAGAGCAATGCAAATTTTAGGCTAACCTAGATTACAAGGGAGAGAGGCATGTCTTGAAAAAAATAAAACCTGTAGATTATGATTTGGGTGTCTTTCATTTCTGGTTCCTAGTTTGGTGCCAGCCTCATGACAGCTAATCAGTAATTATGATCATTTTTAGTTATCAATAAATTCCAAGCATCAATGCTCCAGCCTCAATGTCACACAGACATCACTGAATATAATTAACATTCACCAGACTTCATCAGATCCTTGTGGGAAATGTCCTGAAAGAAAGAGACATTGTGCATAACTTGGTGAAATTAATTTCCTCAGAGCCTCCTGGAAGTGTCTAGATCCTGAGAAAGCAGCTGAGATCTGGCTGCTTGTAGGAAGAACCTTAAAGGAGTCAGGCTCAGTGAATCACTCCTACCACAGAAGGGAAAAGATTAGGACTGAACCCTGGGTTCTAGGGATGTGGCAACAGAGAATGGGTATGACCTCGAAGCAATGGTGCAAATGGGCATCTGAGTGGCAAGCCCTGAAAGGCACTTATGGCCATCTAGATGATGAGACGTTCTGATCAACCACCCCTTCCTCATCAGTGACACAGTGAGACAAACATAGATTGCCAGGCCAGGCTTTTATGATGATACAAAAAGATAAGAGACACCAAGCACTCCAATACCTGGTGCATTTTCTAGAGAAAAGGCTCCTTCTCATTCCCTTCCCCTAATATCTCAGTGGCATGAGACATTCTCTCGGGCTCCCTGCAGCTTTCCCTGCAGACACGGGATATTTGTTAGGAAGGAAACTGGGGACAGACCAGGCACCAGTCACCTTTTGCTATGTAACAAGCCACCACACATGTGGTAGCTTAAGGGTCCACTCTACACTCACTTTTTATCCCAAGATCATCAGCACATCTCAGTTGGGTTCAATTGGAGAGTCCTCTTCTGGATGCCAGCCTACCTGAGCCTGGATCCTGATTACAAACTAGGGTGAGATCTGACTCTGGATCCCCAGAGAGTGGGGTACACTGCTATAAACATAGTATTTGTGTGTCCCATATGAGGAGGTAAGGATTTGGGGGTTGGGGATGGATAAACTGGGCCGTAAGGGCAAGGCTCTGGTGAGTAGGATGAATACAATCATATAAAAGATGCCCTGGTGGTGTGATAGATGAGTCAGTGGTTAAAAGCACTTGTTGCTCTTGCGGAGGACCCAGGTTTAGTTCCCAGCACAACCATCCATAAATCCAGTTCCAAGAGATCTATCTGTTGCCCTCTTCTGACTTCCTCGGATACCAGGTATGTACATGGTGCACATTCAGATATGCAAGCAAAACACTCATACACATAACATACATAAAATCTATTTTTTTAAAAAAATGCCTCAAGGCTGCTGAGATGACTCAGCAGGTAAAGGTGCTTACTGTACAAGCCTCATGATCCAAGTTCAATTCCCAGAACCCACATAAAGGTAGAAGGAGCAAAAAGACTCCACAAAGCTGTCCTCTGTGCTCTACCATCATGTAGTAAGTAACATATACCCCACACGCATACACATACATATCACACAAAATAATAAATAAGTAACTAATTTTAAAAGGTGAGATAACCTAAAGAAAAGCATGGTGACTCACTTGTAATTCCAGCAGTAAAGAGGCAGAGGCAGGAGGATTTCTAGTTTAAGACCAGATTGTGAGTTACAAAGTGAATTCTAGGCCAGCCTGGGCTACTCACTGAAATCCTGTCTCAAACACACACACACACATACACACACACACACACACACACCTGGCCCCAGTGACCTCCCTTGCCCCTTCTACCATATGGGAACATGTGAGAAAGTCATCCATCTGCAAAGCAGAAAGTGGACTTTCTTAAGACAGGACCTCCTGGCACCTCGATCTTGGCCTTCCCAGACTCCTGAACATTTCTTTTGTTTATAAGCTCCTGGGTCCATCATAACTTACTATAGCATCCGTAATAGATTAAGACACTGTTTGTCCTAGTAAGGGTTACTATTGCTGTGACAAAGCACCATGACCAAAGCAACATGGTGAGGAAAGTGTTTGTTTCGTCTTACAGTTACACATCATTGAGGGCATGAACTCAAGCAGGGCAGAAACCTGGAGGCAGGAACTGATGCAGAGGCCATGGAGGGGAGCTGCTTACTGGTGTGCTTCCCATGACCTGCTCAACCTACTTTTTATAGAACCCAGGACCCCTAGCCCAGGGATGGGCGGGGCCCTCCCCCATCAGTCAGTAATTAAGAAAATGCCGTACAGGCTTGTCTACAGCCTGATCCTCTGGAGACATGTCTCAGGGTTGCTATTGCTATGAAGAGACACCATAACCACGGCGACTCTTATAAAGGAAAACATTCAATCGGGTGACTTATAGTTCAGAGGTTTAGTCCACTATCATCATGGTGGGACATGGTGGCATGCAGGCAGACATGGTGCTGGAGCAGGGGCTGTGATTCTGTACCTTTGATCCACAGGCAACAGGAAGTGAGCAGAGTTCTTCTTTTCTGTTCTCATTCCCAAGAGACACAGGTAGTCCCCAAATTGTGCTGTTTCAGAGTTTCAGCAGTATATGCTTCTTGTGGCAATGTCAGGAATATGAACAGGCCACCACAGAGCAAGCTAGAGAACAAAAGGAGATCGTAGGAGAAGTACAGCCCCAAAGCCAAGCTATCAGACACAGGCTGGGACAATGGAACGGGCAGAACTGGTGCAAGATGCTACCTACCATGGAGAAGGATGAAGAGATAGGCTGGCTTCTTTCCTCCTCCCACCCTGTGACTGCCATCTTTCCCTCCCATTGGCCACATATGTTGGAAGCCAAGGAATAAGGAATCAGGGAAATGGAGTTTGCCAAGATACCACAGGAAAAGGCTTGAAAATGACAGCCCTGGGCCTGGTGGAAAGACAGGAGAATACGACAACGTTTACAGACCCGTCATCCTACCCAGGCAAGGCAGTGACTAGAGCCTTAGCATTCACTGTCAAAGCATCACTCGCCTCTTCGGCCTCTTACCGGGTATCTACAGCTAAGCCTGCAGCATTTCCTGGCCCGAGCCCAGCTGCCCACAGTGCTGTCTGCCGACTACCATATTTTGATGTATCCCACTCTTCCCCTCATCTACCACTCCCAGCCTAAGCAAACTCTTTGTACAGGAATCCTTGCCTAGGTTTCTCCTCAGGAAGAGCCCATATAGGACAAACTACAAACACGACTCACAGCAGCATCAGGACTTTCTTACCAGCATGCTTTGTGGCACCCTGGAACAAAGATGGCTGCCGTGACATCTTTCTGAAGACTGAGACTCCTTGTATCAATCTCTAAGATGCCCAACTCTCCCACCTCTTTGATTTTTCCCATCCTCTCTTTTCTCTCCTTTCCATGGGAGGAAGGAGGGCAGAGCCGGTGGCACAGGGACACCCCTCCCCAGTAGCAGACTTAGAATATTCTCCCAGAATCTCTACCCCAGTTCCCACTGCTCTGCTCCTTCCTGGGCACCCCCAGCCCCCCATGAGAGGTTAACCCTCTGAGAAGGGGGTGAGTTAAGTGCTGCATTACCAAGGAACTGCCCCACTAGCCACCAAAGTGCCTGCTCGTTATTTGAACACTTTCTTCTATTTGACTGAATACAGGAAAAATGTCACAAATAGAATATTCATCATTGCCCTTGCGCGCCTTTTCTTCCCTGCTTATCTCTCCGCTGTCATGTACGAATCCCAGCTTCAGATTCATTTGGTATGTTGAGTGCGTGCCCATGGAGATGATGCCGCTGAAAGGCTGGCCCACGTGCTCCATACTGCGACAGCCTGCCTCCCCACTGGTGACACCCCACCAGACAAACGCCACTCACACTGACCCCTCGAGGCTAGGACACCGTCTGCCTAAGTGAAGGGGTCTTCTGCTCCACGCAGAGGGAACACAAAGGACCCGAGGAGCCTTCACAGCCATTTAGTGATTCTCGGCATGTCACTTTTACAGACACCTCGGCTTCCAGAGCTGTATCCTCAGGTGCTTCTTAGAAGACACAGGATGGCATCCCCACCCCACTTCAAACACCGTCTGTTTCAAGATCCTCAGAGGGGCTAACACCGCCTGCCAATTTTTCAGCTAAAGTCATCAGGCACAGCTTCTCTCTGCCTCCTCTCCATCAGGGCCAGCCACTCCCCAGCTGGCTCCTCGTCCAGCCAGGCCCCATCCAGCACACTGCCTCCTGTCAGGCTGCAGAGAACACGTTTCCAGGACTGAAAAAAATCAAAGTACTTACTGCCCTGACAATTAGGTATTATGTTCAACTGTACTAACACAAGCCTGAAAACCTAGCAACTCAAACAAGATTTGCGGATGGGAGTTGGGAGTAGTGTTCTCTCTGGCATCCTTAATCCAGAGGCAGGATATGCAGGGATGGTCACCCCATGAAGCTATCCAAGAACCCAGTTCATTTCTTTTCACTCTTAGGATACGACCCCCAGGCTCTTACAGAGGCAACTGGAACTCTCCAGTCACCCCATCAGAATCTGAGACAGATTGCAGACAAAGGGCAGAGGTGCCTATCACAGAAGCAACGTTCCCAAGAAGTCCCACCCAAAAGGCCCCAGCAACACCTTGCTGTCCAGAGTGTGTCGTGTGACCAACACTAGCTACAAGGAGGCTGTGAAGTCTAAGCTTTCAGCTGGGCATACTGCCATGGTATCTGAAGTAGGGGTTCTATTACTGTGTCCTCCCAAAACTTCTATGTCGAAATCTAAATCCTCATGGCTTCAGAATGGTACTGGACTTGGAAACAGGGCTCTTCCCGACATGAGTATGTTCAATGAGGTCGTTAGACTGGGCCCTAGCCCAACGTACAATGTCCTTAGAAGAGGAGTTTAGCTGGGTGATGGGGACGCACACCTTTAATCCCAGCACTCAGGAGGCAGAGACAAGCAGATTTCTGTGAGTTCGAGGCCAGCCGGGTCTACAGAGCTAGGAGTTTAGAAATCAGTCACACAGCCTATGGGAGAAGGTGGAGAGAAGATGGCTGTGTACAAGCCAAGGAGAGGGTCTTCGGGAAAAACCAACCCTGCCAACATCTTGATCTCAGACTTCCAGCCTCCAAGAACTTCACAGTGACTAATCTGTTGTCAGGGTGGACCAACACCATTAGTAAGGAAACAGAGGCCATTGGTTTCTGTGACCAGGAGCTGATACATTTGGCAAGATTCCACATGTTTATATCACCTGGGCTTTTAACGCTATCTATCACTGGTCATGGTGGCCCACATATTTAATTCCAGCCCTCAAGAAGAAGAGGCGGATTGGTCTTTGTGAGTTCAAAGTTAGCGTAGTCTATGTAGTTCCGGACCATTCAGGGGGCCACATAGTGACCCTGTGTAAAGAGGAAAATGCATAAAGACTTTTGGTCAAATATTCTCCTCACAAACTTTTTTGAAGAACCGTTTTAAGGTACTATCTATCATGTAGTCCACAGAGGGCTTCACCATCCTCACCCTCCCCAGACAGCTCTTGGCGGATACCCATCCTCGGAAATGCTTGTGTAAGAGCACCGCATGCCTCCCTTTGTGCACCCACTTGGGAGAGGAGTAGGGGAATGGAGCTCTCACCTGAAGTGCTGAGAAAGCACACAATGGAGAGAGTGCTAAAGAAAATGACTGGGAGATCACAAAGAAACGAAAAGAAATGCTTGTGTAAACCTTGTGGCCTCTCTGGAATGACATGAGAAGCACTTCAGTAGCCCCCTCCCTGCCACTGGCCATAAATAGCCTGGAAGTCTAAAGTTGGCGCTTCATTCCTTTGGTTAATCTATTCTCCCTGTGAAAGGGCAAATTAACTAGCAAATGCTCCAGATCCAGTGAGCCCTGAGCAGCTCTTAATGGAGAGAAAACACAGAGCNGGGGCGGATGTCTGGAAAGGGCATGCCACAGAGTCAGAGGCCAGAACGAGAGCACAGAGGCCCACGTGAGATCTCTACAACAGAGAGGAGGTCCCTCAAACACTGCAAATGCATCCTGCTTTGCAGAAAGGTCATGCGAAAGGGTACTGGGGTCAAGACATTTTCCCAAAGACAGCGCTGTAACCTATCTCACATCTTCTAATAAAATTGCATTTACATAGGATCCTCCTATGAATTTATGGGCCTGTATTCCCTCTCCTGGTGTTATGGTTCAGATGTGTCCCCTGCATTTCAAGTCATCTCCAAAGTCACAAAGGCTAACTAACAGTACTTGGAGAAAGAGACGTTAGGCATGTTGTTGCAATTAAACATTCTTAAAAGTTATCCATGGGGTAACTTTTGTCAAAGCATGTGTGTGGGGGTCAGAGGACAGCTTGCAGGAGTCGGTTCTCTCCTTTCACCATGTGGGTTCCAGGGCCGAAACTCCGTCATCGGGTTTGGTGGCAGAAGCTGTTACTCACTGAGCCACCTCTTCAGTCTGGGATCAGAGGCAGTGGTGATTATGCGGAGTCAACTACGCAATTTATGACTTTATAAAAGGATGGGAAGGAGGTCTGAGTTAGCACGCCCCCTCTGGCCTGCCCTGTGATTCTCTGCACCACCTCGGGACACTCCAGAGAGTCCCCACATCAAACAGGCTCTCATCCAACATTGCCCTAATGACCAGAATGATAGGAAATGCATTCCTTTTCTTTACAAATGACCTTACCCAGTCTGTGGTACTCGGTTATACCATCAGAAAACAAAGACACCGGCACTGGATCCTTCTCCACAGAATATCACTGGAGAGCTGGATTGGGCTGTTCGGTCCCCCTGGGTTTAGGGACAATAGTTCCCTCACATGAGATACTACAGACACCAAGCTTTGGTCTCTGTCTTCGCAGAATCTGACAGCTTGCTTTTCTTCAATTTGTTCACGCTTTGCTTTGATGAATAACGCCTTGAAGAACTCTTGGGGGAAGGGAGCTGGGAAGACAGCTCTGTCAGTAAAGTGCCTGCAGTACATGGATGCGGACCTGGGTTCAGATCCCTAGTGTCTACATAAAAGCCGGGCGAGACAGGGCAGGAGAGATGCCCTGACCTTCAGCGCTCTTGCAAAGGCTCGGAGTTCAGCTCCCGGCACCCAGATTGGGTGGCTCAGAATCACCTGTAGCTCCAGCTCTAGGGGAATCTGAGTACCTGCAGTAATGTGTATACACAGATACATGCATACACATAATTTAAAATTAAAAGAAACAATAGTTTTAAAAGCTAGGCAAAGTAGTACACATGTCACTCCCACACTTGGGAAAAGGGACAATGAAGATAAGCAGATCCCTGAAACCCATCGGCCAGGCAGCCTAACCAAATCAATGAGCTCCAGGTTCACTGAGAATCTCTGTCTCAATTAATAATAATAATTAATAATAATAATAACAACAATTAAGGAAGATACTCAATGTTGACCTCTATTCTTCCTACACATTCACACAAACATGGACATATAGTGGTATATTATTCCTGTTTTAATAAATAAAGCTTGCCTGAGGATCAGAGTGCAGAGCTAGCCACACTAGTCAGTCATAGAGAACAGGCAGCAGTGGTGACACACACCTTTAATCCCAGCACTCTGGAGACAGAGGCAGGTGGATCTCTGTGAGTGCAAGGCCATCCTGGGCTACACAAGATTAAATCTGTCTAAAAGAGAAACAGAGCTCACACAAAAGTGGTCCCAGCACTTGGGATCACACACCTTTAATCCCAGCGCTAGGGAGGGGGAGACAGGAGTGAAATGGCTGGGCGGAGAGAGGAGTATAAAGGAGAAGAGACAGGAGCTCAGTGGAGTGTGGAATCTGAGGATTCGTTGAGACATTCGGTCTGAAGATTTGGTAGAGGTAAAAGGTCTCTCTCGTGGTTGGCTGCTTTGCTTTTCTGATCTTCAGGCTGAACCCCAGTATCTGTCTCT
>LOJH01042656.1:0-14148 GCA_001685095.1 Ellobius talpinus
TGGTTCTGTCATACAGCCAGCTGGAGGCCAGAGCTCTGAACAGTGGGAAGCATGTCTGTATCCGAGCGCTAAGAAACTAGCTCCTAGGGGCTTACCAAGTACAAAAGCTCATCATTTTACAGCAGTTGAAATACTGACATCAATATTAAAATAAAAACAAGTTTTCCATAACAATCAAAAATACAAAAGACTGAAGGAAGAGACCCTGTATGAAAAATTGGGGCAATTCAGCGAATTGAGACTTGTATATGCCAGTGGCAGAAATGGAAAATGGCGCCCGCTCAGCCCTCCCAGGCTACTAGTAACTGTACGCAGCGACTTAGATCTGCAAAAGGTGTAAACAAGTTCTTGNTGGTTCTGTCATACAGCCAGCTGGAGGCCAGAGCTCTGAACAGTGGGAAGCATGCCTGCATCCGAGCGCGAAGAAACTAGCTCCTAGGGGCTTACCAAGTACAAAAGTTTATCATTTTACAGCAGTTGAAATACTGACATCAATATTAAAATAAAAGCAAGTTTTACATAACAATCAAAAATACAAAAGACTGAAGGAAGAGACCCTGTATGAAAAACTGGGGCAATTCAGCGAATTGAGACTGTATATGCCAGTGGCGGAAATGGAAAATGGCGCCCGCTCAACCCTCCCAGGCGACTAGTAACTGTACGCAGCGACTTAGATCTGCAAAAGGTGTAAACAAGTTCTTGCCAAGCCAATCCCTTCCTCGTCATGGAGCCACAGGGCCGCTGCTTATGAGGGGGCAAACTTCTTCGCTTGTGCTCGAACCCTTTTCTCATATTCCACTCTGTTTTGGCTGAGGAGGTCAAGAGAGAAAACACAGTTAGACAGGGTTATAACATGACCCACTCAGGGGCAGGGTGGTAAAGTGGTTGTACCTGGTGGCCATTGTGACAGGAGGGGCAGCAACCTCCACTGAGAAGTTCTGTGGCCACCTCAACCCCTTAGGGACAGAACAGAGACTACCACCTAGAAGACAAAGTGGCCCTGGCTTCCTGCAGTGTCATTACCTGTGCTATGTTCTAGCCTCCTGCTGGAGCAGGGCAATGGCACTCACAATACTCCCATCACTGACTTGTAAGTGCAGTCTGACAGTTGCACTACCGGGAAACCAGAACCATGGTGAACTCAGCACATCACAGCCTAAAAATCTTGGCTAAAGTGACCTTCTCACCTCAGTCTCCAGGTACAGCCAGGAACCCAAGCATGCATCTCCACCTAGCAAGTTTAGCAAGACTGGTTTTCTTTTTTTTTTTTTTAAAAAAAAAAGCTTTGTTCTATCTGCATGTTTGCCTGCAGGCCTGAAGAGGGCACCAGATCTCATTATAGATGATTGTGAGCCACCACGTGGTTGCTGGGAATTGAACTCAGGATTTCTGGAAGAGCAGCCAGTGGGTGCTCTTAACCACTGAGCTACCTCTCCAGCCTGCACAACAACTGGTCTTAATCAGCTATAACGAGCAAGTATGAGACAGGGCTATCAAGTGGAGAACAGCCCATCGGCACTAGGTTTTTCTCAGTAAGAACATCTGTGGGCTTTCAATATGGAAGGCATGTACCCACTGCTGAGACTTCAGACCTAGGCTGGCCTGCACAGTGTGTAGGAACAGAAAATAGACATAAGGAACAATGTGACCTTGAGGACCACGGAAACAAGACATTTGCATGAACTGCAATAGCCAAGTGCTTCTAGAGCAAGCCTGAGTCCAAGCTGCCCAGCCTCAGAGTTTACACTCTCAAAACCTAGACAGGATAGTCAAGGTGCAAATGACAGGTTCTTGTGCCAAGTCATCCCCAGAAAGGCCCAGTACCAAAACCCTAGCAGGGAGGACATAATACTTAGTAGCACATGCTAGTCCCAGGAGGGGGCTGTTGCTACCATGGGGACAGCAGCCCAGCACTCATCCAGCAGCACCGCTATTCACTAAACAAGGACACTATAGACAATGACAGCAAGGTAACAGTCACTCAGGAAAGAGGGACATGAAGCTTCTACATATATGTGAAACAAGCACACAAAGCAAGCCAGTGAGAGATCTGGATGATGCAGCAGAAAAGCAAGCCCACCATTGAAAACTGAAGTAAATGCTGGAAGAACAGAGCCCATGTTACCTAGGTGGGAATCAAACCCTCAGGCCAGCTGTGAACAGAGCTAGGTCCAAGGCAGAGTGCAGTGCTATGTATGCACCAGCCCAGTGAGAGGTTCCAAGGGTCTGGCAGGAGCATACCTGCTTCATGAGGCACACAGGCCAGTAACAGCATCCCACACAAGGGTCAGGCCCCGAAGAGCCTGGAGCACAGGTGATCAGTGCAGAGCAGGCAATGCACCGAGTGTAAGCTGCATTCCCAAGGTTCTAGTGACAATTCTAGGCAGGCCTGCCTTGGTCACCAAAGGCGGGAGCACACAAGCACCAAGGCCGGGCATGTGCCCCACTTTCCTCTGGTCTCTCCCCTGAAGATACAGTGCATACCATTCCTCCCTCTTCCTGCTTAGTTCTTGGGAGAGCAGATCCAGTGGGGAGATGAGTCTCATTAGGGTCACAGGCTAAAATAGAGGTGCCTAGGACTCTACTCCCATTGGGAGTAGAGGGTTGGTGCCTAACACACAGGGAGAGCAGCAGGTTCAAGGTCCCTGCAATGGGTCCAATCTTAAAGAGTCTCAAGCCAGAATTACTTCAGTGCTTGCCTAGATCAGCGGGATCCTTGTAGACAGCAAAGAGAAAGCATACATAGCATGTTCTGTCAGCTCTCATTTTGGTGTCATCCTAATTCAAAGGCAGAGAAATCTTTTTTACCTCCCTGGAAGTCACCAGACTCCCAACCTAGCTTCATTATGGCCCCACACATCAGCCCAGAGGATGAGGGGGTGGGGTGGGGGTAGAAGTCCAGGCCACCAAAAACATGGGACCTCTATTTTCAGGGTTTTCCTTGCTGCCTACAGCACTGGTTCAACTGTCATTCAAATTTTAACTTGATGTTTACCTGATGTCATCCTCCCTCAGCAGATGCAGAGTTAAGAGCACTGTCCTAGCAAGAAGACTGTGCTATCATGCAGCAGGCCACAACTCTATACACCTACACAGACACTGAAGTGCCCACCAGTGCCCACATCTCCTGTTCTGCATCTGTCATCTTACCTTACATCACGCTCTGGTCCCCTGTTCTGGCTCAGGGTAAACACATAGTTCTGTTGCTATGTATGTTGTCAGACACGTACAATTTCCTTGATGATTCTCTGACCACATTCCATGGCCACCTAGTGTAGTGCTGCCACCAACTGGGAGTTTGCGCCTCTTCCTCAGAGCCTCCCTGAGGAAATCTAATACCCCAGAGCCCCTATCTACAGGCAGCCAGTTTGAACTTCCAGAAGAAAAGCCAGTGGGTGGTTGCTACTAACCAGTAAATTGTATAGGCTTCTGCTTGAGCTGGGTCTTGGATATTTGGTTCATTTAGAAGTTCTTGTATTCCTAATAAGATCTGTGGGAGAAACATAATCAGTTAACACTGATGGGGCTGGGGGGGTTTGAAAAGAGGCCTTGGACACTGTGAAGAGGGAAGACCATGCAGGCTGGCCAGCTGCCTACCCATACCTGTTTGATCGTGATAGCTGGCCTCCAGTCCTTGTCTTCCTCCAGGATGGATAGGCACACTGTGCCAGAAGGATACACGTTGGGGTGAAACAGTGGTGGCTCAAATTTACCTGGACAACAGGGAAAGAAAGGAATACTTCTGGAGGTAGATGCTGTCCCACATCCCATGCTGCCCTTGCTTTCCTTCCTGACAATGATGCACCTTTAAAAGAAACTCAAACTCAGTAGCAGAGAGGCCAGAAAGAGGAGGATGAGAATACACCTCTTCCTCCTAAGCCAAGCCTGGACACACCAGACAGCTCTGCTTAAGGAGACTGGAGCAGCCAAGGTGAGACCATGGCCAGGAGCTGAGGCAGTTGAGCCTATGACCTTCTCCCATTTCCCTAGTCAGAGGGGATAAAGTTTTAAGGCTGGAGGGAACTGGCCAGAGTAAACACCCCAGTGTATAGACCACTTCACCACACAGGCTTCATGCACAGCATGTTTCTTTACAAGAGACAAATCTGCCACGAGCCCCACTCAGGCTCTGCTCTACAGCCTCACCTTGACCCAGGCAAACTTCCTATTTATTTTCAAAAATGTATGCTCAAAAAAGTACAAGTCTCAAGGCAGCTTGGCTTATCAGCACATGAAGGGGCCTGGGGATGTAGCTCTGTGGCAGGGCACTTCCTTTGTGTACATAAGGCTTTGGAATGGGCTGGGCAGCTGTGGTAGCAACACAGCTATGCCAGCTACTCTGTAGGCTAGGCAGAAGATTGAGTTGAAGGCCAGCCTAGGCATCTTAGTGAAGTTTTATTTTTTAAAAAAGGGGTAGGGTTGGAGAAATGGCTTAGAGGCTAAGAACACTGTGCTTCCAGAGGATCTGGGTTCAATTCCCAGGAGTTTTTTGTTTTATTTTTTTGAAGTTTTTCGAGACAAGGTTTCTATGTATAATACAGCCTTGACTGTCTTAGAATTCACTATGTAGACCAGGTTGGCCTCAAACTCACGGAGATCTGCCTGTCTCTGCTTTTTGCATGCTGGGATTAAAGGTGTGCACCACCACGGTGGGGAAGTGGGGAGTAGCTGCTTCTGGTCCAGAGAAGAGTGAGAGTTAAGTGTGTGTGAGTCTTACACATGAGCGTTGAGGTGCCCACAAAAGCCAGAGGATCCTCCTGGAGCGGGAGTCACAGATGGTTGTGAATTACTAAATGTGAATTCTGAAGGCTCAACTTGAATCCTGTGCAAGAGCTGTATATGCTCTTAACTGTTGAGCATCTCTCTAGCCCCTCACAGAAAGGTTTTTAGTGGATATATTGCTGCTGTTAATGTAACTTTGAGGGCCAAACTAGATAAATAGTATAGCCTGTGGGCTGGAGAGATGGCTCAGTGGTTAAGAGCACTGGCAGCTCTTCCAGAGGAGCTGGGTTCAATTCCCAGCAACCGCATGGTAGCTCACAGCTGTCTATAACTCTGGTTCCAGGGGATCTGACACCCTCACAGACAAATGTACACATAAAATAAAAAAATATGATTTAAAAAATAGTGCAGCCTGCTGAGCTTCAGTTACAGTAATGTTCTAGAGCCAACAACATGCTTCACTGGGTAAAGGCACTAGCTGCCAAGCCTGATGGTTTCAGTTTTATCCCTGGGACTCACATAATGGAAGAAGAAAACGCATACGAATTATACTCTGGCTTTCATACATTTGCTGTTGTATATGTGCATGCTGGCGCACACAATACACATAGTAATTTTTTTGTTTTTGAGACAGGGTTTCTCTGTGTAACCCTGGCTGCCCTGAAACTTGCTCTGTGGACAACTCAGAGTTCCACCCCTTTCTACCTCCCAAGTGCTGGGATTAAAGGCGTGCACCACTACTGCCCAGCTAGTTCTGTTAAACTCTAATTGTCCGTGAGCTTTAAATAACAACAACAACAAAAAAATGCGGGACTGCAGCTCAGTGACAGAATACTTGCCTAGCACCCATGAGGCCTTGGTTCAAACCAAAGCACCACAAAAATAAATACTAAATTAATGAAGAAATGAAGATGAGAAAGAGAGAATGAACACCAGGCATTAATGTTGAAAACACAAGGTCTGTCCAGAGGGGCTGAGATTTACAGTGTGTGCCTTGTGACTGTGGGTTACTGAATGCCACTCCAAGCAATGCTATGAGAAAGAACTTGAATGAGACTTGTGCCCCAGGTATACCAATATGCAAATAGAGGGTAGTGGGTGCCTAGGTCTTAAAACTAATCCGATCAGGTTCTCTAGCTCAACTGTCTCACAACTGGTCAGGGTCTCCAGTCCTGGTTCCCATTTCCACATATCTCTGGCTGTTGCCTTTTTTTTAAAAAAAAAAAAAAACAGAGGAGGACAAGGTGGCTGTGGCGCGCCAGCCCTGCCAGCAGAGACGACGACGACCACAACAAAATTCTTCTTGGAACACACTTTATTTGGAGCAAACCACTTGAAATGATGGCGAAGGACCCAGAGCCCAGGCGCGCACTGCTTATAAGCAGTGAAGGACAAAGGCCATGACATATCTGTGACTGATTGGTCAAGGTCTCTCTAGAGCATACGGGTCAGCATATGATTTGTGGCTGGAGCACGCCATACGTGATGACGAATGACGCAAGATACGCCCTACGCGCCACTTGGGATGACGCATGAAGAAGGCTAATTGCCACGTGGCAACAGTGGCGCCCTACAAGTGGCAAACATCTTTAACCCCAGCACTCAAGAGGCAGAGGCTGGTGAATCTCTGAGATCGAAGCCAGCCTGGTCTACAGATGGAGTTACAGAACACCCAGAGAAAACCCTGTCTCAACCCCCACCCAATTTTTTTTAACACATGTGGGTATTTTACCTGCATGTATGTGCAAAGCCCACAGAAGTCAGGAGGGTGTCACAGCCCCTCGGACAGGAGTTATAGCCAGTTGTGAGCTGTCATGGAATGCTAAAATCCAGCTTTGGTCCTCTAGAAGAGCTGCTAATTTTCTGCATCACAGAGCCAATGCCAGTTCCTGGAAGCTGCTTTAAAGGCATGTCTTATCTTGTATCCCTTACTGCTCAGAAGGATAGCGTGTTCTCGATATAAGCCCTTCTCCAGCAGGCATCTTTCCCAATCCAGGACATATCTTTTTGTTCTTTAAATTGCACTTTCCAGCAAATGCAAGTTTAATCTCATTTGGCAACTATATTTTCTTCTACTAATGATGACTCGCATTCGAATCTCAGCGAACCTGAATCTCCTACTAGCTCCCAGCCCCCTCTTGCTTTTAGCCTCACTCTGGTAGCAACTGCTTTGAGAGGCATGGATCAGACATTAAGGATTCTACTATTCTGCTGTCGGGGGATTTATAAGCCACATCCTTGCTTCCTTTTACCCTAGATATTTCCCAGGCTATTACTGCACACCTGCACCATCTGACTTCTGGTTATCACCAATGAGGCTTCCACGGCATTCCTGCCTGGCCTCTGTGAACATGTAGGAGGCATTCCTACAGCTCAGTCCTAGAAAGTGGTGGCAAGCGGTCTACTTTAGTGGTCACAGCAGGGATCTTCCAGGGAAATGTCCAATCTTTACACCCTGTACCAAGTGCTCAAGAGTTCCTGCTGTTCAGTTTTTGGCTGCGTCAGCCTTCCTCCCCAAGGTCTACTCTACTTTATGGCTGCTTAACTCCTTCTTGGTAACCTAGAAAAGCCTGAGATCAGCAAGGTATGCTCTTGCCCCCCCCACTAGCTGGTGTTTAAGACTGTCTTAACTCCAGGGTCACACAGATAGCCAATCCCTGTATCCAGGACCTCTTGTACTTCTCTGATGAAGAATACCTTCCACCCCAAGATCATGGAAAACCTCTGGAACCTTCTCCAAAGCTGCCCTATTCCCCATTCACTTGGCTGAGCTGAACCCACAGGCTGCGCAAAGGGGACTTCATCTCCCAAGCAACCCCTGGTAATTTCATCCCGTGGGTATGTATGGATTTTCTGGACTATCCACTCTGCTTCAAGGTCTGGCTGTCTGTCTTTGAACCAATCCTACAACATTTAACCATGTAACTGGTGATCCACCCTGTTAACAGGTCCGGACAATCTCTTCACACTGGGTCTTCCAAGGGACTGACTGCCCCTGCCCTTTGCACATCTCTACATGCACTCTGGAGACTGCCTGACTGAATGGGACACCCTGTGGTATGTGGAGATCAGCTAGGAGGATGGCCGTCTTTGTACATAATTGATGAGGGTATCCTGGGCTTCTTAGAAATGCCCATAGTTTCCAGCAAGCACCCAGAGTTCTCTCTCAGGGTATTTGGTTCTACTGTGAATTACTTAGTTTTCAAACTCCCACATGCTACAATCCATTTCTTCATTTTTCCCTTATAAGAAATTGCATCTTGGTTTTCCCTGTCAGTTGAGAAACTTCTCGCTTCATTTTTTTTTTAAGGAATTTGCTTAGGATTCCAGAACCACATGAAAGCAATGAGACAAGCAATTGTGTCTGTCTCAACCTTAGATACCTACCCCCTAATTAAATGAAAGCACTAATTGGCTGTGCAGTGGTGGTGCACGCCTTTAGTTGCAGCACTTGGGAGGCAGAGGCAGGTAGACCTTTGAGTTCAAGGATAGACTGGTCTACAGAGCCAGTTCTAGGACAGTCAAGGCTACACAGAGAAACCCTGTCTTGAACCCCTCCACTGCTCCAAATCCCACTAATAATAGCATTGCAGAAAACAGTGAGACACAAGGTGTCCCAAACAAAGCAAGAGTCCACCCAGTGGTTCCCAATAAGCTATGTTTAAGTACTCTTGTGGAGTCACTGCAATGGGCAACATCTCTATAAGTCAACTGTGAAAGCTCAGACCTGGTCATACCCTGGGCAGAATGGTGGTGGTGGGCACTGCATCCCCAAGCAAGTTCTGCTGAGCTTGTCTAGCCTTCTGGACCCAGTCCAGCCTTCACTTTTGACCTACTGACCTGAAGTCTCATCATTCAGGCCACACAGGGATGTGAGGCATGAATGGGAACAAACAATGCAGCAGCAGTAGCAGACTGGAATGAAGGAGAGTCTTCTCTCCATTAGTGCTTTGAATTAATGCATATGCTAACCACTCACTCAACCTAGGAAAGCCTTGAGACTCCTGCTCTCCTACTCCCCAGTGGCACCTGCGGGCACCAAATCATCCAGGAGCTTACACTTGGAACTCACAACTTCCCCCCTGAAATGTGGTACCTCCTGATTGACTGGGATTAGAGACCACACTAATTACATGCTCTTCTATCCTGGGACTTGTGATCCAAGCCGACTCACCAAAACTGCTTTTATCCCAGCACTGACACCTGCCTGCTGGGTAGAGCATCTGGCTCCCAAAGGGAGGCTCTGGGAAGGAGACTGCAAGCTCTCTGCAGAACTTACATTTTGGTGGTGAGGACGGATAGTCATCTTTGAAAAGCATCCGCAGTTTGAACAAGCCTCCTTCCCATGGAGTCTGTGGGAAGGGAACTAAGGTTAGATACGTAGCTCACTTGCCAAGTAAGACCAGAAGTTTCCCCAAACCCAGGTGCTTTGGGCTGATTCTCACAGCCCCACACCATCACTGTACCTCTAGGCTGAAGACGACACCCACTTGTGCCTATGACCTTCCTCAGATAGGATGGAGGCAGAAGCTGGCTTGAACACAACAAATAGGGAGCCTGCCAGATGCTGGAGGGCTCAGGACTCACAGTTCTTGGGTGGATGAGAACACCAAAGAGCTCAGCAAACAAAGCTGGGCCCAGCAGTTTGTACCTGTATTATTCAAGTCTGCACCTTGGAGCCTACCCCAGGAGGGACAGGGTACTATTCCCCAACCCAGCAGCTTTCCTACCCCCAGCTCATGCGATGGAAGCACCATGGTGGAACTGCTCGACTCTGACTCTGAGCACAGGCCAGGGACCCACCCCCAAACTCTGTGACAGAGCCTTGTACAGATGAACCCAACTTGCATTTTGCTCAGGTGCTAAGCTGAACCTGGAGGCCCTAGTCTGGACACTGCCTGAAGTAATAGGCTGTGGTCAGATGTCAGAGATATGTAAACCCAAGTCCCTTCTAGTAGTTCTCCCTCAAATCTCTTGTTAGAAACAGTTAGGTACAAAGCCAATGGCAGCCCTTACCCCCTTCTTTCCAGGGATAGCGCACTCCCAATTCATCAGGTTCATCGTGCCATCAGGGTTCTTTGTTGGGACAGCCACAAAGCCCTAAGAACAGTCACAAAACAAAACAGCTCAGAGAACAAGCCTGGATCTCACCCAGTGGCTAGAGGCTGAGCAGCAGGGAACACAATCCAACAGAAGGCCCCTCCTTGTGGCTTAGAAAAAGAGCACTCCTTACAAAAGGGTGGTCCTTCCTCCAAGCTTTCCTTTCCTGGGCAAGTCGGCTGAGGGNACACACACACACACACACACACACACACACACACACACACACACGTACACGTGCCATCTCCCTACCCCCATCTCAGTCAGAGAAGGCTGTTTCCAAGAAGTAGGTGAATAAGGCTAAGTCCAGCTGGGCAAGCTGCCTTTGAGCAAGTCCTGACATTCTAACCCTCAACAGGTGTTCCCCAGAATTCCCCCAGGTAGGCAGGGCACAACTGCTGTCCCTCCTGTGGTTTACAAACCCCAACCATTGGGAGGACAGTGAGGAGGGCCTGCACAAAGGCTGTCACCTCCCCAGCAGGCACTGAGCATCTTCAGGAAAGACTAGGCACCACTCCACAGTCAAACTCTCAGGACAGGGAGGGCCTAGCAGGCACCGGAAGCACTCACCTAAGGCTAGGATGTGGCTCAGTGGCTCTCTTCAGCACCACAACCCCACTCCCCCCAAAGGCAGAGTGCTAGCCTGGGAATGGAAGGAGGATTTACGAACAAGGTACTGCCTTCCAGATGCACCAGATATAGTAGCTCTGGGACCACAACTTAGAATCATTCTCGACAGAAGGACAATCACTACTCCTGAAAGCACCGACGAGAAAAAACTGCACCACAGGGCAGAGAGCAGGGTGAACTTCTATAGGCAGACTACCCCAAGAGACCAGACTAACCGCGCCGCCTCCTGCTTTACTACAGCAGCCCACAGGCCTATCAGTTCAATCCAGAGATCTGCCCTGTGTCCCTGGGGGAAAGGAGCGCAAACCCCAGGTCAGGGTCAGGAGCATTTGCCAGGGCGTACCAGCACACCTGGACAAGGCCCTTAGGTTCCACTCAGCACGGGTAAAGGACCACCTCCACCTAGGCCCACAGCCACTTTGACTGTGGCTCCAACCTGCTCACCCTTTTCCTTTCCCCCTCTTTTTAGTATCACATGAGACAGCACCCAGAGACTTCCAAACTTACAGAGCACTGGGATCTAGGGGTGTGTGGAAGCAAGCCGACCCCTTGAGCAAGGATCTAACAGATAAAAAGGTATCTTTCTAAAGTGGTTCACACTGAGCTGCTTCTCAGGACAAAAGTCCCATATCTGATTCCAACTTGAGGCTTCTTCCACCATTCTCATGTGGGGCTCCACTGGGCTTGTAGATAAAATCTCCCAGCAGAACCAGCACCAGCTCAGCCTCTGTTTTCATCTCCAAGTGCTCTCTAAGCACTGGGATATCCTGTAGTCTTCTCTCTCAGGCACAGCCTTCAATCTTCTCAGGACAAGAGCAAGATTCTTGCTAGAATAGCTCCTGCTACAGCCTCTAACAGATCTCAACCAGACCTCCCTAGAGCTCCTGCTAGCTTATACTTAGCTCAGGCTGCCCATCTTACCTGCAGTGTCCTGACTCCCCTAGGAACCGCCCTGCATTCTTGACCCAGTGGGGGGGGAGAAAGAGGGGGAGGAGGCCCCTCTACAGATCACACATCTTGCCCAGGGGCCTCATTCCCTGCGCTACAGGTTGGTTGATTAAATATGCACCTCCACCTGTGTGGAGCATAGTTCTCTGGTATCTCCTAAACAGACACACTGGGTCAAAGCAATCTGGTAGAGCCCTGCACTGAGGTCCTAGATGGCTTGTTTTTAAGCTAGGAGTCTCACACTGTAGCCCAGGCTAGCCTGAAACTCAACAATCCTTCTGACTAGCTCCTTAGTATTGGGATTATAGGCATGAACCATATCTGGTCTCTAGACAGCTTTTCTTTCCCCATCCCTTTTTGAGATAGGGTCTCACCATGTGGCCAGAGCTGGCCTGCCTGAGTATTGGCCATTACTGGCATGCACTACCTACCACACCTGGCCCTAGATTTCTCTTGATGACTTCATCAAATACACCAGTAGAAAAGGGCTAGGACTGCCACCAGGGGTGGAGCATCGCTTAGGAGCCCATTTCTCAGGAACTCGGGTGAGGTCACCATAAAACAAACGCATGAACAAGCGGTGGTGAAACACGCCTTTAGTCTAGCTAGCACTTAGAGGAGACAGATGCAGGTGGATCTGCAGGTTCGAGGCCAGCCTGGTCTACAGAGTGAGCGCCAGGACAGCCGGGGCCACATAGAGAAACCCTGTCTCAAAACAAAAAAGCAAAACCACAAACACCCGGTATCGGTATTCTTAATATCCTATACACTCAAAGTCAACACGAAGAAGCTCTTTAAGAAGCACAAGCCACCGGACAAGCTTGTGACAGAGAGCCATCAAGTGCCACAAACTCCAGTCAAAGTCCAAAGTGTACAAACTAAAGACTCCTCTCTTACCTGACCACAAGTCAAAAAACAAAGGCTCAAGCCCAAACCCAAACTGTCCCTCCCCGCCACAGGAGTAGAGACTGTCCAAAACAAGCATGATCACCAAGGTTCTACCACCAAACCCTCAATAGTCATCTTAGGAAACAGAAGATCCAGGTGGCACTCATCCAAGTCAGAAGGACAGGTTGCTGCCCACATGGACTCACTGTTGGGAAGAGAGGAGCCACAACACCCAGGTGATACTGGCATGAGAAACCCGACAGGGAAGGACTGGCTCTGAGCTGTCTGGTTAGAAGGGCATGGGGGTCTGTGTGTGTGTGTGTGGGGGGGCAGACCTGAGGAAGTCAACAGCTGGAGCAGAGCTTGGAAGCCTAGGGCTTCACTTCCAATGTGTCCCACTTTTCAACTAGTTCTCAGTGGACAGGCCTAACTGCACCCCCGGCTCCTGGGAACTTGCCCCCCTCAGGCTTAGGAGCACAAGCACCCTACCTTCCCCAACTGAGGGTAGGCTGTAAAGGAGCTGCCATCCCCATCCAGCCAATCAGATGGCAGAAGATCCCAAGCGAGGCTGGGTAGGACTTCCAAACAGGTTCCCAAACCCTTAGCCACTGCTCTGGAGAAAGGGGCCGGCCCAGAGAGCTCTGTCCTAGCATCCAAATGTGACTATCCCACTGTGAAAACAACTGAGGAGCTGCACGTGGTGGCTCAAGATCCCACACTCAGTATTAAGGAGGCTGGGGGGGACACACGGAAGGACCACCAAGAGTTCAAGGTCAACCTGGGATGCTATCTCAAAAGGAGTCAGAGATGGTTCTACAAGAGCTTTCAAAGGTCTTCTTGCCCCACGGTCGAGCAAAGGAGCCCTAGGGACACATCTGTAATGATCTAAGCAGAAACCTGGTCCTCCCCCACCTAAGTACAACTTGCCTTCCCAAGTTAACAGCCATTTCGTGAGCTGGAAAGTTTTCTGAGGCAAAGACAAAATAACCCCCAGCTACCAGAAGCAGGCAGGGAATACAGGGCTAGGTCTTCTTCGCACACCAGGCTTCCTGTAATCCGCTGTATTTGTCTGGCGACAGCACGAATTCCAGAACTACTTACCGGCCAGAGCATGTGCAAGGTTGCTTATCTCCACCCACCTCGACTCACTCAGAGGCAACACGGAGTACCAGGTACTACGGCTGGCTCGGATAAAGCTAAGCAGCCTCTTCCACCCGAATGCGTACTGCAGGCCCTAAGGACCCTTCACTAAGGATACTAGGCTGTTTCTTAAGTTTCCAGCGGCAGAGTCAGCTACAGGAAGGCAGGACTGCCATCACTCACAGCCCAAACATCTTTAGAATCAGAACAAATTCCCCTTCGATGCCTGTTTTCTGTTGCGGAGGCAGGTAACTCACCCACTAAAGCAACAGTTCCTTAAGAATAAAGAACAGTGGGGCAGAGAATCTGCACAAAACACCCACAAAACCCAAAGGACAGGCCCAGCGTCTGGGCAACCGACGAAGTGAAGCAAGCCTTCTGCTGAGACTCCGGTGCTTACAGGCCGCGACACGGCCCAGTGCCCACGGCCTTCCTGCACTCCCGCTCGCCCAACCACGGGCCCAGCACCGCCCAGAACGTGTCTGGTAGCTACCGCAAAGCTCAGATCGTCTGTTGTGGGGTCAGCGGAACTCAGTCCGCCAGGAGTAGAGGGATAGGGGACCGTGTTCCCAACCCCGCACTAGCCTGGGGCACATTGGCTGGGCCCCAGTGCCCCAAGGGCCGAGGCTCGGAGGCGGGAGGAGGCCGTGAGCTAAAGGGCCTCGGTGGCTCAGCTCGGCGCCTCCCGGAAGCCTACAGGGAACGGCGGCGACGCGGGGC
>LOJH01042659.1:1394-14147 GCA_001685095.1 Ellobius talpinus
CATCTATCCATCCATCCATCCATCCATCCATCCATCCATCCATCCATCTATCTACTTAAAATAGAAATATTTAGTTTTATCATGGCTTCTTGAACTATCTAGTCTCAGATTCTTGGTAACCCAAGCATTGTCAGATATGGGTTCCATCTCATGGAGTATCTTACTAATTTGCCTTCAGTCAAACTGGATATTGGGTAGTTACTCCCACAGTGGTGGAGTGCTACCATGGCACTAGTATATCTTACAGGCAGGACACCATGGTAGACCAAAGGCTTTATGGCTGGCTTGGTGTTTATGTAACTTCTTTGGTAGTGTGTTTAGTACCTTCCTGCACAAAAGACAGAAGCCTGTAGGGGTAAAGGCTCTATGTGGGGATCAGTTTGACTTCATGTTCCATGAGTTGTGTAGTGATGTCTTCAGCAATGGGTCTTTGCCATCAGTTTGTGGAGAGCAACCTATAATCTCAGCAATAGCCTCTATTATGTTGGGGTTCCCACGGGACCCATTCGGTCAACATCTAAATTAGATGTAACTTAATCCTAGTGCTGGAAGCTTCATTTTGTGACAAGTGTGACCAGTTGGGGCTCTGTCTTCCCAATTCTTGTTCTGGGTCACCTCACTAAGGATGATTTTTTTTTCTAGTTCAAGCCATTGGCCTGTGGATTTCTTGATTTCATTTTTTCTCTTTACGATTGAGTAATATTCCATTGTGTAAATGTTTCACATTTTCTTTATCCATTCACCTGCTGAAGGACATCTAGTTTCCCACTACCTGGCTGTCAGGAACAGAGCAGAGATGAATGTGGCTGAGCAAGCATCTCTGTGGTAGAAAGAAGTGCCCTTTGCGTATATGCCCAGGAGTGACACAGCTGGATCTTGAGGTAGATCAATCCCTGTATTCTTGAGAAACTACAATATTTATTTCCGTAGTGGCTATTCAAGTTTCCACCCCCACCAACAATGGGTGAGTGTTTCCTTTACTTCTCATCCTCGCCAGCATGAACTTTTGCGTGTGTTATCCTAGTCGTTCCTGTGAACTCAAATGGATCTCAAACTAGTTTTGATTTTCACTTCCCCGATGACTAAGGATATTGAACATTTATTTGTTTCTCAGCCATTTGGGTTCCCTCTTTTGAGAAGTCTCTGTTTAGATCTGTACCTCATGTTTAAGTTGGGTTGTTTTCTTGATATGTAGATTCTTGAGTTCTTTATTTATTTGAATACTAGCTCTCTATCAGATGTGCAGTTGGTAAAAATTTTCTCCCATTCTGTAGACTGCCACTTTGTCCAAATGACAGTGTTCTTTGCCATACAGAAGCTTCTTGGTCTCATGAGATCCCATTTATTAATTGTTAATGTTAGTGTCTGTACTAGTGTTCTGTTCAGAAAGTCTTTTCCTGTGCCAATGAGTTCAAGGCAATTCCCTATTGTCTTTTCTATCAGGCAATATATTTGTTCGTAATGCAAATCATCCAGTAGCTGATCTAGAGGATTTGGTGTCAAATGAGGATTTAGTCAGTAACCCACCTTCCCCATTCTGTGAAGGCTGATAGGGAATGAACACTAGGCCCCGGGAGCTAAGTGGAGTTTAATAGTAGGAAGACAAGAAGATTGCTTGCAAGGCTAGCACCTTTATGACCCAACTACCCCTCAACAGCACCACTATCTGGGGAATAAGGCTTTGGGGGACATTTCATACCAAATATTCCATCCCTGGATGCTTAACATTCATGACCATATCATAATTCAAAAATATTTTCAGTCCATCTCCAAGAGTTACCGTTACCTTAACAAGTCTAGCACTTCTCCAAAGCTCGAGTCTGGGTTGTTGAGATGACTTACTAACTTATGGATGCCTGGCGCCAAGCCTGATGTCTGAATTCAATTCCCAGAATTGAATGGGAATTGGGAACTAAATGGGAGGAAGGAACTAACTCTTGAAAGCTGTTATCTAGCCTTCTCACATGTGTATACACACACACACAGAGAGAGAGAGAGAGAGAGAGAGAGAGAGTAAAAGAAAAAAATGTCCAAAATCTCCACTGACACTCAAAGCAACTTCTAGCTGGTCATTAAGAAAGAAGTGTTTTACATAGTCCTAGCATAAAATACTGGGGCAAGGCAAACATTTCCATCCCCAGGAGCAGCATTGGGCCCACAATGCAAGACCAAACTCAGCAGAGCAAACAGTAAATCCTCCATTCAGTACTTGGTAATGCTGTCAGGAAGTGGGTTTCAGAGACCCTGGGCATCCCAGTCCCCGTGACGTCACCAGCTGGTACTCGCGTAGCCTCTCTCCTGGGCTGACTCTGCTGGGTGCCTTTGGTTTTCTCAGGCAGTTACTCCATTTGGCTGGCAACTGTACTTCCTGGGGGGTGTCTTCACTTCATCGTTGGCTTCATTCCCACAATTTCACTTCTAGCCCTCTCAGAGGGATGCTGAGCTTGGTACACAATGCCTGGCTTCCTAGTCCTTTTGTTAAAATTTTAGTGGAATCTCCCCGGAAGCCTTGACTTTTAAAGGATTCAGGTCTGTAAGACCAGTCTCATGTGGACAACGGCAAAGTGTGCTAATATTTCAAGCAGCAACAGCATTCCCTGGGCATAATTCAGATGTCCTCCAAGTGCCTGCATGGCTGAAAGTGAGAAACTCTTTCCTAAGTAGCTCTTTGTAAGCATGGCACCCCAAAACTCTTTTCTCAAGGCAAGCAAAGTCAATCTTTCCCCATCTCATTCTGGGCTAGGGTATCACTATGCAGCCCAGGCTGGGTGTGGCTTTTCTTCTTCTCTCTCTTCTCGTCTTTGTTTTGAGATGGCCTCATCCCGGGCTGGCTTGGAACTCAAAGACTCACATACTTCCTATCCCAGTCCTCCAAATGCTGGGATTACAGGTATGTGTTGCTCCTCCCAGAAGCAGTCTTTCCAATGAGCTTTTACCTTTACATGCTTGGACACACGATGGGTAGGTATCCATCTATTTCTTGAGACTCCCCAAAGATATCTTTCTTGTACCCTTTCCCTAAGCTTTCCCTCATTCTTCCCCTCCTTATTTTCCCCTTTTCTTCTTAAGGATTTCGAGAGGCTCTGGTATATAGCTCAGGGTGGCTTAGAACTTGCAAGACAAGACACAGAGTTTCAAACACTGAGATTGCAGGAACGAACGACCAAGCTTAACTGTGGTCTCCCTTTATGGGCACTAATATATTTAGAAACCGCATTTCCTTTGGCCTAAGTTTTGACAAGTCTCTTCTCTGGGGACGCTGTAAGCTTTTCAAATCCTCCCGCTCTGCTTTCGACTCCCTATTCACACTGCAAATGTGGCTAAAGGCAGCCAGTAATATGCACGATAGCTGTGTTGTCTGAAAATTATTAGATTGTCACCTTTAAATTCAGGCTTCCACAAATTCTCGGGGCATGGAACAAATGTAGGTGATGCCATTGTCAAAATGCAGCGTGAGTGGATTCTAGTTCGGTTGCTGATAGGATCTTATTTCTATCTGAATTGTACTCATAGCAACGACCCTGTTTCTGGTCTCAGCTCTCCGTGTCAGTTTTCCACAGCTATGACAGAATACCTGAGAAAAGCAAATCAGAGAAGGAAGGTTTATTCTGCCTCATAGCTGCAAACAAAGGCCACTGCTTTGAGGCCAGCAGAAAGGCTGATGCATCCTCGTAGTGCAAAGCAATGACGGAGGGCACCTGCTTGCCTCATGGCAGCCGCCAAGCATGCAGAGGTGGGAAGGATCAAAGAACAAGATATATCAGGCATGCATGCCTCCAGCGAATCACTTCTTTAAACTGGCTCCCATCTCCTGCACCATTCAGCTATGAACATACCAACGGAATAATCCTCTCGTGAAGTTAGCTAGCACTCTTATGATCCAATCACCTTTCAATAGCACCAAAGCCTGGGGACCAAGCCTTCAACAAGCCAACTTTTTCTGGCGACATTTCAGAACCAAGTCAGTCCCTGGATCTCCACCCTGTTCCATCATGCCATCAGGCAGGAAACCTGGTCACTGTGGAGCTGTGGGTCGGTCTGGTTTCTGGTAGACCTTGATCTGACTCTCCAGCTCATTTCAAAGGCATCCCAGCTGGATTGTTGGGTTTCATCTGACTATAACATGGTCTGTTCTCATGTCCCTTAAGGTCTCTTTCGAATGGTGCCTTTGCTTGGGTAACCAAATCCTAGGTATTCTGGATCCACAGGCATGTGACTACCTGGGTGTCGGGGGAGGGGCCGCTTGTTTGTCCCGGCCACCCAGAAACGAAATAACCACACAGAAATTGTATTAACTAAATCACTGCTTGGCCCATTAGCTTTAACTTCTTAATAGCTAACTCTTACATATTAATTTAACTCATCTCTATTAATCTGTGTATCGCCACATAGCAGTGGCTTACCAGGTAAAATTCCCAGTGTCTGTCTCTGACAGCTCCATGGTATCTCTCTCTGACTCTGCCTTCTTCCTCCCAGCATTCAGTCCAGTTTTCCCCACCTACCTAAGTTCTGCCCTACCAACCGGCCAAGACAGTTTCTTTATTCATTAATGGTAATCGCAGCACATAGAGGAGACTCCCACATCACCTGGGCATGAGGTTAAGCTTCAAGGTATACCTGGGCCTTACCTCCCTCTTGGACCCTGCTATCTCACAAGTTCTCTACTACCAGTCCGTTAGCCTTGTTGGTAAGGGAGACACTTTCTGTGCCAGCCCTGATGTCCGCTGCTTCCAAAAGCAACAGAGAAAAGAAGCCTGTACCTAGAGACTACTCAAGCAGCCAGCTGGGATCTAGAGTGCTATTATCAGCTGCCAGCTTTGTCAGCTTCCGGCCGGAGAAAGCGTGGGCTGGGCATCAGGACATGAAGGTAAGTAAAGGCTGGGCTGCAGGAAATGCAGTGAGGCCACCACTGCCCCCAGAAAAGGTACCAGTGATGCTATGGCCTGGAACTACCGTGAAGTCTTCTGCAGAGGGCAGCTAGCTGCTCGATGAAGAGCATCCTTTGCATGCCTGCAGCACCAGGCTGTGCAAACTGCATCAGTCCTGCGCCAGCTTCCCTGGATGATGGACTACAAGCTGTAGTCTGCAAAGCTTTTTCCACCCCAAGTTGCTTTTGGTCATGGTATTTTATCACAGCAAGAGAAAATGAACTAATACACTGGCCATGGTCAATTCAGCAACAACCTACCTGCCTAGTGCCCACTCTGCGTTTGTTCCTAGGACCCCACTGGATTTCTCATATTGTACCACGCCCACTTTTTCATGTAATTGCTGCTGAATTTCAGTCCATCTCTAGAGCCACTCAATCGTCCCTTGTCCCTGGGGAGGACACTTCGGTGTGCCCTTTCAGAGTCTGCAGCTTTGGCATATCAAGTGGGCTGCAGAGTTAGATCAAGGCGTATTGGGGACCCAACAAGAGACCTACAGCTTCACAAGTACAATTACAGAGCCCAGCTCCTTATGCTTTGGAACTGGAAGGGGGAGCATGACACAAGGATGCCTGAGTTCATTTTATGCCTCAGTTAAGAGAAGGAGCTTAGGTCTAATTAGTGGGTCCCAGGAGGACAGATAGGTCAGGAGCATCTGCTTTCTCTAATCTACCCCAATTACATGTTCTGTGGGTCTTTATTCAGATGGATATTGTGTCTGGGTTCATTGCCAGAAAGCAAGACGAGCTCTCTGTCTCTCTGTCTCTGTCTCTGTTTCTGTCTGTCTGTCTGTCTCTCTCTCTCTACTAGAGCAGAAAGTGACTGTATAATAGAAATGTAGCTTTTATTTCTCAACAAAAGGGATTCCCTCAATCTCTTGTAACATAAGCTCTTGTAACAATGTCTTATAACAGGCAGTGGATCAGAGTGATGATCAGTGTCACCTTGATGGGAACCTGAAAAGCTTAGGAGACAAGCCTCTAGGCACATCTGTGAGGGATTACAACGAGACGCTCACCCCTTTTGCAAATAGATCAGATTTAACCGTGTCTTATGGTCACATTCCTCCCTCACGATCTTCTCTTCTCCCCTCTCCCACACGTTGATGTCCTACTTCTTCCCAGTTTATTGCCCCTCTACTGTCATGCACAGGTGGTCACAGCCACAGTGTGTTCCTGATGACAGCAACTGTGTCCCGTGCAGAGGCAGCATTCTCTAGTGCCCTTTCCTGTCCCGCGTTTATCATCTTCCCACTCCTACAGCATTTCCTGGGCCCCAGGGTGGTGAAATGATGGTCCACCTAGGGCTGAGTGCTCAGAAGTGCCTTATGCTCAGTTCTTTGGTACTGAGCCTACGCTTTGCATAGATGGGTAACGAGGGACTCTTTGGAAAGCATCAGGGACTCAAGGACGGCAGAAAAAGACCCTTAAATTTACTCTACCTTTTGGGATCAATTACTCTAGTAATTGTGAGGGGACTCAGGGCTCAGGTCTTGCAGGCCTTGACAGGGTTTGCAGATAATCCTGGGGTGCACTTACAGAGGCCCCTTTGACCTGTTGAGTGAGTATATCAGCTAAGCAAAGCATTTCTGTTCTCTCTAGCTCCCTCCCTCCCCGGCAATAAAGAGGGCTGGTTAAAATGTTATACAGTTAAAATGTTATACTAGGTGGCACCAAAACACACTCCCAAGCTAAGTAGCAGCTGAAGGAAGTCTAGAGTTGCCTGAAGTCTCCCCCCACCCCACCATTCTTCTTAGAGCTTATTTGAGTGTAGAAAATCAGTTATCTTACCTAGACACAACAGATCAATTGTTTCCACACTACTGTGTCTCAGGTGAAACCACTCATTCATTTATTCACTGATGAGATTCCCAGTTTGTATAGGCACAGACTAGTACTGTGTTTCTCAGTCTGTGGGTTGTTACCCTTCTGGGGGTTGAACAGCCTTTCACAGGGGTCACCTAAGGTCATCAGAAAACACAGATATTTACAATTCATAACAGTAGCAAAATTATAGCTATGAAGTAGTAACGAAATAACCTTACGGTTGGGGTCCCCACAGCATAAGGAACTGTATTAAGCAGTCCCAGCATTAGGAAGGTTGAGAACCACTGGTTTAGGGAATCCAGTGGATAAATAAACCTCGCCTTGAGATTCTCAACCTGAGAGGGCACTAGATGGCTCGCTGGCAAGGACGCACTATTGAGTACCTGCAGCACACCCATTTACATCCCTCTAGTGCTTCCTATGGCCTGACTATGACTGTAGAAGCTGAATGAGGTGAGAAAGCATCTTAACACTCTCCCTGGTTATGTCAGCACAGGTCCGAACCCATGATGGGTAAGTGGCAGGGAGCGCTGGCCCCAGGCTGTATAGTCCGGAGTCCTTCCCAGGAAGCAAGTGCTGCTGTCTGTCAACTGGCCACCAGAGGGCACCAAGGAGCTATCGGCGGAACCGGCGCCTTGGAAATGGACCTGTGAGCAAGATTGCTTTGCTCTCAAAGACAAGCTGTGCATGCATGGAAGCTTCTAGACTCATATTCAAAGTCTGTCCTTGGGGCCCCTCTGTGGTTGTGATACCTCTGTCATCACAGAGCTGTGCTTTTAGAAAGCAGCTGTTTTAATACTTTGTGATTGCTGCCTTAAAATGTATAATTTTAAAATTTATAATAATACTATAAAAATCCCCCCCAATAATGATAATAATGTTTCAGCTTTATATTTTGCATGTGGCTGGTCCTGTCACTTACCAGTAAACTTTCCTTGGGCCTTGTGCTACCTTTCACGGGAAGTGAGTAGCTACTCATTTCTCAGCTTTGCTCTGAAGATTGCTTGAGAAATATGTGTTGGAGTGTCCATGTCATACATACCCTGAAGCCACGCAGGAAATGAAGCAGCTGTGAGCATGTGATGAACAGGCAGCAGAGTGAGCAGGGATGTCATGCTCACGTGCTGTGTGTCTGACTAGGCTGTGTGGTTAAAGAATCCAGCGAGAGAGAGGGGACT
Organism: Ellobius talpinus; assembly: GCA_001685095.1. Lineage (NCBI taxonomy): Eukaryota > Metazoa > Chordata > Mammalia > Rodentia > Cricetidae > Ellobius > Ellobius talpinus. The sequence goes on from LOJH01042659.1 coordinate 9,327, forward strand.
CTGTGTCTTCATTAGCTTTGGCAATGATTTGGGGTCAGGGCCTTACGATGGCTCAGGGGCCTTCTCGCTTTAGTACAATGGACGCTGTTTGTTCTCTGCCCAAACCCCTGTTCGCTGTTCCTACATATGGGGATGCTTCCCTTCCAAGCACCTGGGACGATCATCTGCAGTATCTCATGGGATTGGGCACAGGCCTGGAAAGGGCTGTAAGCCAGGGAGAGAGGTTGGGGTATAGACACCCCCTTCTGAGCTCTCCAGGAGGGATAGTGCTGGGTCTGTCCTGTGCTCCCTCCTGTTGGTCCCCAGTGGAAATGGTTCGGTTTCCACTAAGTAGCTTCTTTCCATAGTTACAGGAGCTGATTTCCACCATGGTCTCTCTCCCTCTTTCCCAGTGCTTCTGTAACTACCACCCCCAGACACCCCCAGTATGACTGCGCTCAGGGTTTACTATTGGGGGAATTGAGCCCCTAAATGCTGAGCTGGGCCTCTGAGATTCTATCAGCTGCTGTAAATAGTAGATCCTCTTGATGAATTGACCCACTGATATCTATAAACCTCTCTTCTTTGTACCTCTGACTCATAGGCTATTAGTACAACCACCCAATTTTGCCTTTTGAGCATCTGGATTGTGTAGTGTATCTTTCTCCTACTTTAAATGTAAATATAGACATATAAATGTGTGTGTGATTACATTGAAGCTGCACAGGGTTTTCTTATAAGCACTGTTGAGGTTCAGGGCAGATCTCTCACTCAGATCTAACAAGGCCTGAAAGGCAAGGGTTAGGAGTTAGGCCTTTTGTGAGGGCGGGCTTACGAGGCTGAGCGCTCACTCTTGGCACCAAGGGAGGAAGTGCTCAGGCTTTCTAATCAGCTTCTCTAGATAAGGGGCTAGAGGGAAAGGCGACAGGTGCCGCACAAAAGCTACCAGCAGTCAAAGGTCGGGCAGTGGAGCCCTGTTCCACACTCCATAGCAGGGACTTGGGTCCTCCTTTGAAAATCTGGTCTGACAAATTTCCTGGTTAATACTCTCAGGCATTTTAATTTCATGTAATTATTGCTATGAGTGGATTTAAGATCTGCTAACACCCCCTTCTGCTTGTTGATGTGTTGTTCTGTTTTTCCTGCTTTAGTATTTGCCTGTGGGTTGGCCTCTACAGCCTGTCTTCCATACCTCTCTAAGTGGGCTTTAGAGTTGGTTATGAGTATACAGTACACATCTATGTTTAAGCGCACTATACTTTCAAATAACACAACAGTGTTAGCAGCCACGACAAGGAGACTTTCTTTTTCTTTCAGGTACAATTTTCTGGTGAATATTGTGTGTGCCAAGAGGTACTCTTGCCTGCCATCTTCATGACTGGGGCAGAGGAGATGCCAGTGCCTTCCTGTCCACCATGATAATCTTTCAAACATCCGTACCATGACCTTGAATGAGTCATGCTCCAAAATGTACCCGAGATCTTTTCTTCTGGAATCATCTTTACATTGAGCATGCTCAGCAATGTGCTTCTTAACTGAGCATGCTCAGGAAGTGCTTACCTCTAAAGAGATTCCTTTCTATATAAGTATGGGTTCCCTGAATAAAATTCCAGCCTTTCCAGGAGAGCACTTCTTTGGAAATGACTCCCAAGCTCCCCTTGCTTCCTGCAGGCAATAAACCTTTCTTCATCTCTGTTCTAGACTGTGCTTGGTTTTGACTTTGCACTCAGCAAACTGAGACTCACTGCATTCAGATCTAGTACCAGTCACCCTGAGCATAAGGACTCCATAAAAATAGTTGGCATTCCTAGTTCCCACCACCTGTATGATTTCTTTTCCTAAAGATGTATTTCTTTTTGTTTCATGTGTATTAGTGTTTTCCCTGCATGCAAGTATGCAGTTTTCCCCCACATGCACACCTGGTGCCCATGGAGTACAGCAAAAGGACTTGGATCCCCTGGAACTGGAGATCCAGACAGTTGCGAACTGACCTGTGGGTACTGGGAATCAAACCTGGACCCTCTGCAAGAGCAACCAATGCTCTTAACTGCTGAGTCGCCTCTCTAGGTCATTTTGTCGTATGTTTTGATGTGGCACACTTCTTAGACCCACATTTCATTGGCGGATAATTTCTTATCTTTCCGTTTGGATAATTAGTGAGTTAAACTAAAAAAAAAGTTTCATTTACTTTTATTTCAACTTTTGTTGTTGTTGTTGTTTGTTTACTTCTGTCCTGGTTAGTTTTTCTTTTTGTCAACTGGACGTAAGCTAGAGTCATTTAAGAAGGGGAACCTCAAATGAGAAAATTCCTCCACCAGAATGGCCTGTGGGCAAGCCTATGGAGCTATTTTCTCATTATTGATTGATCTCAAAGGGCCACGCCCCCTGTGGGTGCCCACTCCTGGGCAGGTGGTCCTGAGTTGTAGAAGATGAGCAAGCCGTGGAGAGCAGACAGTAAGCAAGCAGAGTTTCTCCACGGCTGCCGCTCCAGTTCCTGCCTTGGCCCTGTCATCACTTCCCACAATGATGAAATATGACTTGGAAGTTGTAAGATGAAATCAGCTCTGCTCCCCAAGTCGCTTTTGTCATGGTGCTTTGTCACAGAACGGACTGAGACAAATGTGGTGTACATAAACATTTTGCCCTGTATCATTTCTTCTGCAGGAAAAGCTTCCTGTAATGTTTCTTATTGCATTATTGCGTAGGCCCAACTATTAGTTCTCTCACGTGTTTATCTGTTGTTTTCAATTATTTTTTTTCCCTGTGGAGTTAGCATTCCATGTTGAAGCCCAGTCCTCCTGGGGACTGAGTCTAGGTTTTCATATGTATTAGGAAAGCACCCTGCCACTGAGTTACAACCCCAACACTTTTTCTTACTCGTCTATCCATTTCTCTGCTGTGAGCCAAGTTGCCCAGGTTGCCTTGAACAGGTGCCTCAGCCTCCCATGTAGCTGTTATTACTGCCTGTGCCCTTGGGCCTGGTCAAGTCTTTCCTCTCAGCCCTTGGTGAGCAGCGTGACTTTGGAAGGCAGCTATGCTCACCACTATACCACCAACGCAGCAGCATGACTTTGGACCCATCATCCCGGCCTTGTGCTGGGATTTTGTAGTGTTGTGTAGGTATTGTGCATGCTGACCCAGTCTCTGTGAGTTTGCATAAGAGGGCAGTTTAAAAATACATTGGTGGAAACACTCGTGAGTTACGACATAATGGAAGAATCTCAGCTGCAGGCTTCAGCTACGACCTGACCGTGTGTTAGCTCCTTAGCTGGTGGGAACTTGGGTTCTGCTGCTGTATTCTAAAGGATTTACCCAACGGCCACAAAGATGTCATGGCATATGCAGGGGGGTAATAAAAAAGTCAAGGGACTCTAAAGATTGGCCCAAGATAAGTTGGCTCTGGCCTTGTAACATTCCCACCTCTCCACAACACTGAAGTTCCAGTCTTTCAATCCACGCTGTAGAGGGCTGAGGGCAAGGCGTGGTTCTTTCTAGGAACTTTTACTCACAATAGAAATCCGCCGTGAGCACCTCCATGATACAGGTACAGGAAGGACTTGCTGATAGGATTCCCTCCACTCAGGACTGATGCCAACAACTGACAAATGGGACCTCGAAAAACTAAAAAGCTTTTGTACAGCAAAGAACAGTCAATCTAGTGCAGAGGAAGTACAGAGTCAGCAAGAACCTTTGCCGACTGTACATCCCATAGATGATTACTGTCTAGAATAAACAAAGAACTCAAAATACCAAAGAATTAAGAAAACAAATGACCTTTTTAAAAATGGCCGTGGAACAACAGAACAGGGAGTTTGCAAAAGTATTAAAATTGGCCAGGAAATATCTTAAAAAAATGTTCAATATCTTTAGCAATCAGAGAAATGCAAGTGAAAACTATCTGGTTATTTGGCTTACCTCAGTTCCAATGCCTAGGATCAAGGAAACAGCTGACAATGAATGTGGGTGAGAATGTGGTGGAGCGAGCACCATGACTCACTGTTGGTGGGTGAAGTCAGATTGGTGCAGCCACCATGGAAATCAGTGTGGAGAACTCTCAAAAAGCTAAAAACAGGTCTACCTAATGACCTGGCTATACCAATCCCTGGCACATATCCAAAGGACTCGGCATCCTATTCCATAGATGCTTGCTCAGCCATGTGTGTGCCTGCTCTAGTCACAATAGCTCAGAAATAGAAACAACCTAAATGACCTTCATCTGATGAGTGGATAATGAAAATGGGCTACAGATACACAATGAAATATTATTCAACAGTAACAATAGTGAAATTTTGCCTGGCAGTGGTGGCGCACACCTTTAACCCCAGCACTCAGGAGACAGAGGCAGGCAGATTTCTGTGAGTTCCAGGTCAGACTGGTCTGGTCTATAGAGCTAGTGCCAGGACAGGCTCTAAAGCTACAGAGAAACCATCTTGAAAAAAACCCCCAAAATTAATAATAATAATAAATAAAACAAAATAAAAATGAAAAGAAAGAATAATAAAATTTTCAGGTAAATGGATGGAACTGGAAAATACTGACTGAAGTAACCCAGATGCAGAAAGGCAAATGTCACATGTTCGTTCTTATTTTAGGTCCTAGCTCCAAGTCTTTAGTTGTGAGTGTGTAACCTGGAGTACCTGGGAGTATGTGCAGAAGCCAGGAAAAGCAGCAGGGGCCACGGGGGAGGGAGGATCTCTAGAGAGGGGGGCAGTAGGATAAAGGTGCCATGAAAGGGGAAGGGAAAAATAAAGGGGAGGGGAGGTAATACAAAGGGAGGAGGAAGAAGGGGAGATAAATAGCAGTAAGGATGTTTGAAAAGGCCACAGGGAAACACTATTTATT
>LOJH01042660.1:0-13537 GCA_001685095.1 Ellobius talpinus
TCATATCTGTCCTTCCTCCATCTCAACTATCCCATTCCCTTAAGTTCTCCTCAAACCCCCCCTTCTCCCCTCCTCTTCCCCTTCTCCTTCTACCCCCCGCTGTCTTCCTTATTATAAGCTTTGATCTTCATTAATTTTTCAATTTTATCCCATCCCCCAATTTTTGATCCACCAGTATTTTTTTTTTACCTTTGTCTCACATAACAAAGAAATCGTGATCTAAAAACTGAGATGTTGCTGGCTAACCACACGTGCATGTATGAAAACAACCACATCAACCAAACAGCAGGAGAGCCGCCACCTAACTCACTTCTCACATTGTCAACTTCTCTTCAAGCATTGAGGACACAGCCGTGAACAACCCACATGCCTGGTGTTTACATTCAATGTAAATGAGAAGTTTCCCTTGGTAAGAAAGGAAAGAGAGAGAGATGAAGACTATCAAGGCGTATGTGATTACTAATGTTACAGTATTGAATACTGGAGAGTAGCCAGGGCTGTGAAGGTCAGAACTGCAGAGTCATGAGACAGTGAATGTTGTGGGTAGTTTTTATTATTATTCATTTATTTTGCTCTTAGAGAAATGTAATAGTTTAAATACAAAAACAACCCAAAGACTTGTAGTGTCTTCCTAACCTCAGGCCTCAGCATGTAAATGCCAAATTACGATACATTTGAATTGTCTTGTTCTAAGGTGTGCACTTTTTAAAATTGTTGTTTGAGTTGCTGACCTCAGCTTCACTGAAATCAATGACTAACTGATGGACTTGGAGAGGTGCCTCACTTGTTGCAGAGGACGCAAGTTCGGCTCTCATGTCAGGCAGCTTGCAACTGTCTGTAACTCCAGCTCCGGGGGTTTCAGTTCCTGGCCCCCTTGGGCACTTGTACTGTTGTGCACAAAGCCACACACAGACATATGCTCATGCACATAATCAAGAATAAACCTAAAACAATAAGTCATTAAATGAACCTTGGCTTGGGATTAGGGCAGGATTTTCAATAATTTCTGCATGAACGGAGGAGAAAACAAAAACTCGATTTCAAACACATGAACACATGGACTCTGCACCTGAGCCAGGCTCTTCTGGACAACTTCCTATACAAACCCGGATTTCAGAGAAGAGACTTGGGGCAGGTTTAAATGTGTACGTCACCAACTGTATGTATGTGAGGCCGTGGCGATCTAAGGGAAGATATCAAGGAGGACAAGCATGAAAGACACTGAAGCTGAGGAAAGAGTAGGTGGGGCGAGGAAAAGTCCCAGATGAAGCAGAAAGAAAGCCAGGAGAGTGACCCTGTCAGGGGTGGCATGAAAATAGAGGAGGAAAAGGGCAGGCTCAACTAAGTGCCTCTGGGAGCACGGAGAAGATGAAGATCAGTAGACACCCACTGGGCTTGGCGTTTATTGGCCAAGTTTAAGAGGGAGAGTTCAGTAGTGTTGAAGATGAGAGTTATGGAATAAAGAAAGTTTAGAAGTGAGGACACAAAGAGGAGATTAAGTGACCTTTGAATTAGGCACCATGGAAAGAACGTGAAAAACAGGCCAGAAGGTACCCTCTTCATAGATATAAAGCACCATCCTGCCAAAAAATGCAAGCTTGTTTCAGTCCATTTCCTGTTACTATAACTAAAAACTACAGTCTGTGTAACATATAAAGTATAAAGGTTCTAGAGATCCAAAATCAAGGCATTGCATGGTAAGAGCTGTTTTGAGAGTGGAGACTTGGTCATTTCAATAACCACATGGAGAATTCATCTGGCACACCAGTCCCACTTGCCCAAAACCTCTTTGTCTTTGATGATCTTGTTTTATGTCAACTCTACACCAAGATTTGTACCTGTAATCAAGATGCCTAGAGTTCAGAGACAAACAAGCCACTCTACAGTTGCCAGAAGCCGCAGGTGGCACCAGGGCTCCCTGTTTGGACACTTTGTTTTTCCCTGTCGTGAGCAACCAACTCCATCTACTGTAGATCTGAGGGGAGGGAAGCAAACCAATGTATTCTCTCTCCAGGCACAGACATGCAGCAAACCTCACAAATGTTTTTCATGTCAATCTGTATCTTCCATTGGTAAAATGGACAGTCCCTGAACGTTGACAGGACCTGGGCATAAAACTTAAGATATAGGCCGGGTGGTGGTGGCGCATGCCTTTAATCCCAGCACTCCGGAGGCAGAGGCAGGCAGATCTCTGTGAGTTTGAGGCCATCCTGGTCTACAAGAGCTAGCTCCAGAACTTAAGATATGTATCTGTTTTTCTTTGCTCCCCAGTGTAGTAGGTGGACCCATGTGGGGCATGCCATGCTTGGTCTTCACTTGACCTAAGGTAGTCCATTTTGGTGGGTTCTACTCTTACTGTTGACCTCTTACTGTTGACCNCAGAGGCAGGCAGATCTCTGTGAGTTTGAGGCCATCCTGGTCTACAAGAGCTAGCTCCAGAACTTAAGATATGTATCTGTTTTTCTTTGCTCCCCAGTGTAGTAGGTGGACCCATGTGGGGCATGCCATGCTTGGTCTTCACTTGACCTAAGGTAGTCCATTTTGGTGGGTTCTACTCTTACTGTTGACCTCTTACTGTTGACCTGAGGTAGTCCATTTTGGTGGGTTCTACTCTTACTGTTGACCTCTTACTGTTGACCTGAGGTAGTCCATTTTGGTGGGTTCTACTCTTACTGCTGCCTTTATGGATACACAACCATGCCAGCATCCATCGCTCGTCATTTGTTTGTTTTGCTAATTTCTCACCTCAGAACATGCCCCTCCCCCTCTTACATCTTCCCTCTCCTTTTCTCCCTTCTTCCACAATAATTTCCCAATTGCGGTACCAGATGGCACAGAGGCTCCTCGCCCAGCCCCCTTGACAACAGCTGCCATTGTCATTGCTGTGCACACATCCTGGCTTTGAACTCTGGGACCCAAACTTGAGGCTCAGCACTTGGGAGGGGCTTGCTGCCATGCAGCCTCAGACCTTAAAAAGACAGGGCTTGTTAGCATTTTTTTAAAATCTTCTATCTATCGAAATCTCATTGTGGAGTTTAATTTCTTCTCCACCTGACTCAACTTCCTAGCCACAAAGTTCCCTTTGTGTATTAAACTCAACTAGAATCCCGTATTCCCCATCCCGCCAACAGCCCACACAACTCTATGTCTGTGGGCTGTCGGCACGTGTATCTTTGTGTGTGCAAGTGTGAGCCTGTCCCCTTAGGAATCCAGTAAATTCTCGTCGCGGTCTCCAAGTACTTTATTTAAACATGGTCACTCAGCAAGAAGAATACGATTGCTGTCTGTTCTCTCTCAGCCTCTGAGTGGAATTCTTATTCGTTTCTGAGCGTAACATTGCTGGGTTCTCAACAACACGGAAATCCTGTTGCTATGGCATATGATCATATTGTCGAGTCCCCAGAGATGGCAGGTCAGCCATGGGTCTGAAAATCCAAACAACAATAACAACAACAAAATTCCATATTTTTGTGAACCCATATGCATCTCAAAAGCACGCTCCTATTGTAGGCTGTGGGTTGGGGTTTGTGTGTGAGAGTGTGTTCTCTTTTTCTTTCCTTTTTTGGGGGTGGGGAGGGCAGGGGGCTCCCTTTCATGTTAATCTAATTGTGCACAGCCCAGGCACATTTTTGCCACGCAGGGAGATTCCTTAGCGTCCCTTCCCTACCACACACTCCGTCCTCTTTCATTCTCCCCTTCTCATGTCAGAGCGCCCCTCCCCCTCCCCCCCTCGCCCTGCGCGATGGGGAGATTCCCAGAAGGGGGATGTATTCCGCCTCGCTGCTGAGGAATGCCCTGTCCCCTCACTTGGCAGCAAATGAAAGTGGGTATTAATTTCTCCAAGAGCGGGTAGAAACAGAAAGCGGGTCTTCGAGAACCACACCACCCAAATCTGCACGTAGGACGCAGCACGCTGCCGCTTCAAAGGACTGAGGCAGAGAAAATGAAAGCGGAGAGGAGTCCCCTGACTTGACTTCCCTGTTCTTTGCATCATAGGCTTTGGATGGAGATGCGAGAGGTTCGGGGCCCCGAATGGAGCTAAATTATGCAGCTGCGGGGCCGCCAGGGCCTCCAGAATAGGATGCTTCGTTTAGATTTTGCACAATGCTATTGAAGTGCTTATTTTCCTCCTGAAGAGACACAAACAGATGCAAACTTCTGTAAACACTTTAGAAATGAATTCAGTGAGTTTGGCCTCTCAGCAGTGCTCAATGGCTGACAGAAAAATGTCTAATTAGTGCAAGTGGAAAGAATAGGGCCACTTGGATTCCTTCCATCCTCCTCCAAGTCTCCTTCTCTAAGGAACTCAAAGGCCCTTTTGTCTGGCAGGTCACCCTCTCCCGGGCTTTTGTGCTCCAATCTATTAAGAGTATAAGGGGAGAAAATAGATGAGGCAATGTTCCCTGCTCAAATATATGGCATGTTCGTGCGGGATGCAGAATGCGCCTACAGGTGCTGGGGGAGGGGTTCCCCGGTCGGCCACAGGCAAAAGCAACGCGCATGCGCACGCGAGTGCTGAGAGTATCCCTTTGAAAAACTAGCTCCCCACTTTCTCCGTGAACCCTGAGACCGTGAGGCTTCCTTTTCTCTGGGGGAGGAGGGGGAATCAGGCCTCACGGCTGGTGAAGGGACGAAAAAGATGAAAAGACATGAGATTTTTTTTCCATTTTCTTAGAGAAAACTTACAAATTCGACCTTAATTTCTTTTGAGTATTGGAAATTCCACTGCAGTTTACTCCAGGGGGGAATGGAGGGGGACGCTGCCTTTCCATATTTTGTCACACAAGGAAGTGGGACTGAGTGACAGACTGTTGTTTTGTTTTTCTTCATGGCGTTCCCCATCATTTTATTAAGCATCCACACTCTGCTGAATAACTTGAAGAATTTCCGTTGGTTCTGAAACAGCACTGCAAAGAGCGACTTATCTTCATTTCCAAGACGAGATCAGATTGGAACGGTTAAATCATTTGCCAGGGCAACCCATCAGGAGCCTGGAAACAAACGCGAGCAGAGATCCATTTCAGAAGGTGCAGGGCTCACCTTGCATGCCTGAGGTCCTACGGTCCATCCCCAACACCACAGCAAATGAAAGAGGCCCAGATAGCTGTGGCTTCATCTCAGAAATTATATTTCTTAAACTTTGACTTAAATGATTTTTGCATCATGCATTTGTGTATTTAATTTTTACTCCACTTCTTGGAACATGATCTAATAAAGTTGTGGTAGGCATCTGTCCTTTGGGGATCACTTTCTGTAGATTGCCAGTGTAGAAAGGGTTTCTTTTGCAACTGGTAACTTCACTTCCTGCTAGTATTGTAAATTTTTAAAAATTTTTATTTCATGTGCATTGGTGTTTTGTCTGCATATATATGTCCGTGTGAGGGTATCGGATACCCTGGAACTGGAGTTACAGACAGTTGTGAGCTGTCATGTGGGTGCTGGGAATTGAACCAGGTTTTCTGAGAGAGCAGCAATTGCTCTTAACCATGGAGTCATCTCTCCAGCCCATGCAAACTTTATCTTATTGGATGGGAGATGTTTTGTGGATTTCTTAAGCTTTGCTCTGTGAAGCAGTTCAACTTTCTTGAAGCTAGTTTATAAACTTTCAGACTCCGACGAAAGATCCCTTCTTCTGAGGTGAGCTTTGTCTCATCTCTAAAGCCAGATTTTCTGGAACATGCTGTCCTGTGCTCTGAGAAGGACAAGACTTACAAAAAGACAAGCCGTTTGAGACCTACAGAGGACATGAGTTTGGATTCCCAGCACCCATATAAAAAGCCAGGTACGGAAGTGCCTATAATCTCAGCAGAAGGAGGGAAGCAGGAAGGTGTGGGATCCCTGAGATTTACTGGCCAATGTATCTAACTCACTGAGCTCCAGATTCAGGGAGAGATCCTGCCTCAAAAAATAAGGTTGAGAAGAAGAAGGAAGATAACTGGTCTAGAAATGTAGACCTCTGGTCTCCACACACAGGCACATGAATGCATACACACCTATACACACATGCACATACACCTGATAAAACACAGTGCAAATGTGTACAGACACATACATGTGCACACAAGGAGATACTGCCTGTCTGTGTTGATGGCAGCATCACTCCCAAGAGCAGAGAAGGAATTGCCCTAGATATGTGTTAATGCACAGATTGATAAGCAGCAATAAGTGGTATGTGTGTAAAGAGGCGTATTACTCACCTTAACAAGGGAGGGAATTCTGTCATATCCTGCAAAGAGAAAATTTAAAGAAAACACTAACTATAATGTCACAAATAAATCAATTCTGTATGATTCCACTAGATATCTAAACCAATCCAGTTCTTAGAAACAGAAAACAGGATGGTGCTTTGCAGCAATGGGAGAGTTGTTAAATTTGTTCTTTCAAATTCTCGAGATTAAAGAAAAAGTGTCTTTAGCATAACCAAATTTTACACTTTAAACTTTTCATCGTAAATGTTGAGAGAGATTGAGATGGTACATGAGGATTTTTTTCAGAAATGCAGATGTTACCGCAAAGATGAAGCTCACTATTATTGATGAGGAAGAGATGTGAGGACCATATCTGGAAAGCGGATTTGCCCCAGAACCTGGTTGCCCAGGGACTACTGCAACTGCCTGAAGCAGACATGGACCCCAGGAGAAGGGGGCAGAGTTAGAGGCATAGTGGGGTGCAGCGTGCACTCAAGTGCTACGTCAAAGTATGTCACCGAGCACCCTCCAAGGCTCAGGGAAACGAGCAAGCTGAAAGAGAATGGTTCTGAGCAAAATATGAGGGGCCGGCAGAAGGCGATCCTCAAACCCTAGGACATGTAGATGGGAGCTGAAGTTGCCAGCTGGAGAGAAGTGCTTATACAGTGCCCACAGGAAAGCCTCTCACTCAGACCCTATCCTTCCCAGACAGACCCGGGCATACATGAAACAGTCAACTTGCTTTTCTATCTTTGGATCTGTGATTTAAGACGTTGAGATGACCGCACTCACTGTGAAATTTGAGAAAGCGATTGTTTACCCAGAAAAGAAAAGCTCAATGCTATTTCAGTTGTAGCTTGCCATTTTGGGTGGAAAGGAAGAGAGGCTCAATCAAGTAAGCTCACAAAAAAGTGTACATAATCCTGAAGATGACGATGGGATAATAAAGGAGAAACGCAGCTTCAAGATGGCATGCAGGGAGGTGAGGAGCTGGAGAGATGGATCATCCTTTAAGAATGAGCTTGGCTGGGTGGTAGCAATGGCACATGCCTTTAAAACCCAGCACTCAGGAGGCAGAGGTAGGCAGATCTCTGTGAGTTCAAGGCCAGCCTGGTCTATCAAGTGAGTTCCAGGATAGCCAAGGCTACAACACAGAGAAACCCTGTGAAAACAAACAACAACAACAGAATATTGCTCCTGCAGAGAACCTGGGTTTGGTTCCCAGCATCCACATCAGGTGACTCACAATTGCTGCCTGTAGCTCCAGTCCCAAGGGATTTGGTGATCTCTAGCTTCTGTGGCACCTGTATGCACGTGGTGCACACACTCGCATGCACACTCACGTGCACACGTACATATAATAAAATAGATAGTTCTTTCCTTCTGCAGCAACAGGCAGCTTCTCTCTACATGTCTCAGTTCAGATGGAGAGGTTCATTTTCTGTTGGTTCAAGGCTGGGTGTCACATGGCTACTCTTGGGTTTGTCCCAGTGTGGTGGGGGCTGGGGCTGGAGAAGGATATCAACTAGCAAAATACATGGTTGCTTCAAAGACAAATGGACTATGGTGACTTTTAAAAGAAAAGTAGTATTAATTTCATGATCTTAAAGAATATCCAATAAATAATCTCTCTTCCTTTCCTGGATTCTGAGAAAATTAGAAAATAATACAAACGTTTGGTGAATAAGATATTAAATATTGTATGTGCGTCTGTTTGTCATTTATGTGTGTGTAGCTTGTGTGTTCTCTCCACCTTACTCTGTTGAGACATCTCTTATTAAGCCTAGAACTAGCCATTTAGTCAGACTGGTTAACCAATGAGCTCCCAGAATCTACCTGTTTCTCTCTGAGCCCCCTACCCTTGTCACACTCTGTGATGGGGTTACAAGTGAACACAGCCACATCTGGCTTTTATGGGGCAGGCAGGGGCACTGTGGATCCAAACTCAGATCCTCAAGATTGCACAGCAAGTGCTCTTAGTAGCTGAGCCATCTCTCCCTGCCAAGAGATTAAATATTATCTTTAACCCTGACAAAGACCAGGTTCGATGATAAAACTTCATATTAGAGCATAGGAGATCTGCCATATGGCCTGCACAATTACACAGACTTCCATAGTCACAGAAATTATCTGGCCAAGCAGAACATCTCCTTTAGGGGCTTGCTCTATAGGCTTGCTAGTTGAGACTTGGGGTATAGAACATCCCCTATATAGGCTTGTTAGGTGAGACTTGGGGTATAGAACATCCCTTATATAGGCTTGCTAGGTGACACTTGGGGTATAGAAGTGCAGAAAAGAATGTTTCCTTTGGACAGCTTATTCCAGAGAGAAAAGGAAAATGATTAAGCCCGAGTTACTCTTCCTGAATGATCTGGTCAGAGTCATTCTGTCTCCTACACAGCAAAATAAAGAAATAGAAGTCAGAAATGCTGTAATGGTTGACCTCCTGTAACAGGGAAGGAAACAGTAAGACAAGGCGAGATGTTTGTTAGCTAATAAAAAAGAAGAGGAGAGATAAAGGTAGTGATTTTCTCTACTAAGGACTGACATCTCCATCACAGTAAGAACAATGAAGACTCAGGATAGCAAGATAATATAACTAGAGATTATCATTTCCATATCAATAAATGAGCTGATGGTTAATGAGACAAGAAGCCGTCACTTTGAAAGAGTAGAGTAGTTGTGCTGTCATTGTAAGGCACTGCACGATCCATGACTGCCTATGTACTTATATATATTACATATATGTATATATATGAATGACATGTTCTATGGATAAATGTTATTTTCTGTGCAGTGCTGTATAGATCTTTAGACAGAAAGCAAATTATAAACCAGAAATGAAGCCATGTAAATAAATACCATAACTGAAGCTCAGCGTGGATGAGAAGTAAATGTTTAGCCTATTTACTTAGAAATATGCAAATTGTTTAGTCAGCTTGCCATCACGCTAAGGAAGTAGTAGAAAACTAACTCACAAATAGGAGAGTTGTTTTGTTTCACAGCTTTGAAAGTTCTGTTCCACAGTCCATCAGATCTATTGCTTAGGGGACTTTCTGATGGGCATGCTCAGTAGCAATGGCTATGGACAACTGCTCCACCATGGCCCAGTAGAGAAAGGAAGACGAGAGTGGGTCCCATCGTCTTCCTCAAGGGCACACCTCCGATGTCACTGTCTTGAGGACCTCCCACCACACCCTACCACCAACAACTGTTTTAGCACTTTCCAGTATCTCACCTAAAAGCCAAACTTTTGCCACGTAAGCTTCAGGTAGGGATGGGGGTCCGGGGTCCAGGGTGCGGACTACAGCAGTGTTGAAACTCTGCAGAGCTGCCGCTGTGAGGGGGTCCAAATCAGAGAGCATTTCTCTCAGCAAGACTGCATCTTAGTTTTGACAAGAGAGAAATTCTGAGAAGTCCTAAATGTAAAGATTTATTTTTATTATTTGTTTTAGTGTGTGTGTGTATGGGAGGGGGGACTGGGTCTCTCCTAGAACTGGAGCTAAGGGCAATTGTGAACTGCCTAATATGAGTCCTGGGAACCCAACCTACGTCCTCTGCAAGAACAATACATGCATGCTCTTAACTGCTGAAGCATCTCTGCAGCCCTGGTATGTCCTAAATCTAAAGAAAAGGACTGGAGGATGTAAAAAAATAAAATAAAAATTAAGAAATAACAGACTGGAGGATAGACAGAAAGAAGAGCAGAGGAGGAAGGAACAAAAAGCCATTCTGTATTTTTCATTTTTTGGATGTTCTTCAAAACCTAATTTAAATCATGTCACCACTGCTAGGTGACGCTATACTTTACTCATGGCCCAACTAACCCGGAAACATGGGGCACTGCTCCCAGATATAGCGTGCTCCCCCAGCTTGTGCTTTTACGCCCTTGCTTTCACAGCCATTGCACAGGCTCCACGTGCCTTGCTCCCCAAGTTTTCATTATAGAAAACTGTCTTAGCTCATGTCCACTGACTCTACATTTTTTTAGACTTCCTTGGCCAAAAGAGCTGGTCCTTATTGTTTGTCTGTTTGTTTTTGTTTTGTGAAACAGCTCTGGCTGTCCTAGAACCCACTCTGTAGACCAGGTGGGCCTCAAACTTACAGAGTCCCACCTGCCTCTGCCTCCAAGTGCTGGGATTAAAGGCGTGCAGCACCACCACCCAGCCAGAGCTGGTTCTTTTTCTTGCTAACATCTGTAACTGCCACCAAGATCCTTCAGGGATGCACCACTCTTTAAATTTGGGTTGAACTCTTTCAGTGTGTTACGCCTTACTTAGATCAGCACCTACAGCAATACTGACTACATCTATGGTGCTGGTGAGCATAATTATCAAGTAATTGGCTGTAGCACAAATAATAAAAACTCAGAGGGTTCAACCTGAAGGTCAGAAAAGCAAAACAGCTGCCTGAAATGTCTGAAATGGCGATCCTGCCTCCAGGAATCCTCAGAATGAGACCATCTTTGAGAGCTATCTCATCCCGATTTACATTCCTCTTTAGGGCTGGGATTAAAGGCATACACCACTACTGCCTGGTTTCTATGGCAAACTAATGTGGCTACTGGGATTAAAGGTGTGTGTTACCATTGCCTGTTCTGTAAGACTGAGCAGGGCAGCAGTTTTACTCTCTGATCTTCAGGAAAGTTTTATTTATTAAAATACAAATGAAACATCACTACAATTGACATGCCGGACTCCTCTACCTTTCTTAAGGTAGAGTGAGCCTAAGAGGCAGGAGATTGGTCGATCTGCACCTGGCTTTCCCACACTCATGCCTACTTAACCTCTTTGAGCCTCCAGGTTTCCCTCCTGTAAATGGGGTTAATAACAGAATTGGCCTTGTGAGGTGGGTGGGGGTGCGTGGCTGTGGCAACTGGGTGAATTAGTCACAGAAAGCTCGGAGTGCTGCTGTGACTGAAGTCTAGCTTGGTATGTCAAGGGTTAAGACTTAGGATAGTGTTGTGAAGAAAGCAGGCCTGAGTGCTGAGTGTGAAGCCCATTGAGGGTAGAGATCCCTTACAGTGCTTCTCCAGCTTCATCTGGGAGCAAAGGGACCTAGAAAAGACTCAGGTGGGTTCAGTTCAGAATACAAACAAAGTGCTATGTTCACTTACACTGAGTCATGCGGCCATGAGATCCCAGGCTTCCCTGTAACTCCCTAGCAACACAGATGCCTGAGTTTTCCATAGACATTCACCCTGTTTAATTTCACTTCCCTTTTCTTTACTTGTTTCTTTTGTTTGAGAAAGAGTCTCTAGCCCAGGTTGGCCTCTAGCTCACCACATAGCCCGGGATGACACTTAACTCTGGCTAACACATCTGGTTCATGCACTGCTGGGGATCAAACCCAGGGCTTCCAGTTATGTGAAGCAACCATTCTACCAGCTGAGCCCTAGATCCCATTTTCACTTCTCACTCACATTACACTTTCAAGTCCTATTTATTTTCTTTTTCCACCTATGTTTGTAAACATATATATGTGATTATATTAATAGGATAATAAAATCAAATTTTAATTTTAATCTAATAAACTGTTTCCTAATTAAATATATGTAATGGGGTGGATGTGGTGGTACGTGTCAGTAATCAAAACACTTAGGAAGCTGAAGCAGGAGGGAAGATCAGGAATTGAAGCCAGCTGATGACAAACATACGTGCAGAGTCTGCCCCGACACTCTTCCTGTTGAACCAGCTCCTGCCACAGACCAGCCAGTGTAGGATCATTCTGTCTCCATTGTGAGGGCTCCATTCTGCAGTGAAGGGCAGTTGAAATGAATGCCAGGCCAATGTGCTCAGCCCAAAATGGGACAGCTGCCACCAAGGCTCAGGGATCATTTCAGGAGGAAGAAGAAAGGTTGTTAAGAGCCAGAGGCAGAGGACATCTGCAGTGATACAGTATTTGCTGGCCATGACAATGTTGCCGCATATAGGAGCTCCCCTAGCTACATATACAAGACCTGGGCATGGTCAGGCTGGCCATAACCGCAGCATGGCTGAGGAAGTGAATCATGAAGTTACAGCCCTAGCTGAGGAGCTATTTATTGATGAGGGATGGCAGTGGGGTGGAGAGATTAAGCTTGCTTTCTTTTCTTCTCCCCGCCCCCCAAGACAGGGTTTCTCTGTGTAACAGTCTTGGCTGTCCTAGAACTTGCTTTGTAGACCAGGCTGGCCTCAAACTCACTGAGATCCACCTGCCTCTGCCTCCCAAGTGCTGGGATTATAGGCGTGTGCCAGCACCGCCCAGTTTGAGATTAAGTTTTCTTTACGGATGTAGTCCCTAACCATCCTCCATTGAATTGTCCTACACCTGTATACATTAAGTGGACTCAGCAGCTTAAAGGGAAGAACACATGAATGAAGAGTGGGGAACAGGAGAAATTGAGGAGGCCACGGGGAGTGGATTTGATTAAGCCACATTGTATGTGTATATGAAGTTCTCAATCTTCTCTGTGTGTGTGTGTGTGTGAGTATGTTTGAGAGAGAGAGAGGAGAGACAAGCTGATGCGAAAAGCTTTCCCTGATATGCCGATGCCTAAACCAAGAAGGCCAAGAACAGTGTGTCTAGTGTGATCTCATTAATGACAGACAGAAAGAGAAGAGGCCATGCAAGACCAAGAACCAATTAATGTCCTTGTACACATAAAAGGGGACGTACACGTTCAGACGGAGTTTACCTGAATCGTTATCAGTGAGGATAGGCACCAGAGGAGACAGAGGGGAAAGTCGAAAGAAAACTAGTAAAGAGTGGGGAAACAGCATACTAGTCTGTGTCCATGTTTGTGTTGTTTTAATTTAACAAGAAATATGCACTTCCCACCGGCATGATTTTAGAGGGGGAATGCAATGAAGACAATACTATTTTATCAAGAGAATTGAACTTTTCCTTACTTTTTCCTTCTTATGATTTTATCGCTTACTAAAGTATACTTCTCCCACCAGCTACAAGCTTGGCTGTTGTTTTAATTAAAAGTACCTAGATGACTAGGCTCGGTTCAGGGTGGCTTTCTTTGGGTGCCTGTGGTGTTGTGTGGTTCATTGTGTCCTGTGGCTGCTTCTGCAGGCGGCCTTGCGAGCCTCCATCCTTGTCCGGGACTGCGCTGCAGCCGCTGCTATTGTCTTCTTGATGGACCGGTTCCTGTACGGACTCGACGTCTCTGGAAAACTCCTGCAGGTCGCCAAAGGCCTGCACAAGTTGCAGCCCGCGACGCCCATCGCCCCGCAGGTGGTCATCCGCCAAGCCCGGGTCTCCGTCAACTCAGGTGGGCTCCATCCCTTGGCGCCAGCTGGTCCCCAGCCCGCTTGCTCCCAGCTACTTGACCTCTGCGGGCGCTGGCGGGCACCGGCGGG
>LOJH01042661.1:1313-14147 GCA_001685095.1 Ellobius talpinus
AGCCCTCTGAGACAGTCATGACTGGACAGGGTAGAACACAATTGTATAAAATGTGGTGCTTGTCTTTGAGCAGTTGCATGGACATAGTAGTTTCTAGGCAGTCATGTGATTGGTCGAGAACTAGGACTTTGTTCCGGAGGTTCCTTGACCCATTGGCCCATTCTGGGCCATTTAAAACTGTTAACTATGTGTACTAAAAACCTCCTTAAATTTATAACTATCTTATCAATAACTTACATTTTATTTTCAAATATTAAGGGTGTGATAAACTGAAAAGTGACATCCCTCCTAATGTGAGAATAGAAATTAGTATTAGACAGGAATGCCAAGAATGAGTGAGACGGTATTGCTTTGAAAATTAAGAGTTACAGTAGCTAATGGGGAAGACGGTGCCCTAGCTAGATATTTTCTGTCAACAAGTAAAACTTCCAGCACCAGGAACAGGTTACATTTTGTGGAGCTGTTGGACAAAATTGCTCCCACGGAAATGCCCAAGTATCACAGGCTGTAGTCAAGGCTATGGGTTGCTTTCTACAAACTGGTTGTAAGGCCCTACTGCTGATGGCGATACTTATGTCACTGAATGTGAAGAAATCAATCTGGCATCTAACTAGAAGCTTCATTCCCGCTGTCCAGATTCCATGGTGCTGGAAGGCACTCTGCACACCACCAGAGGGGAAAATAATCACAAATATTAATTAGCTATAACCTTTGCTACCACAACAGCAACCTGTCTACAAGATATACTGGTGGAATAGTGGCACAAAAGATAAAGGCGTAACCAACCACTTAATAGCTTATTGGTTGTAAGGCCTACTCTGTGTGATAGAACCCATACCTGACACTGCTAAAGTGGCCAAAAACCTGGTGATAGATAGGTCAAGGGCATTTGGTGGACAGCCAACTACTATTATTCTGCCAAAAGAGCCTAGCAGAAAAATGACTCCTAATGATATTGCTAATCCACAGATCAGTGTCTTACTCAACCCTCATCAGAGAAGTTTCTCTTTGCAGTAGATGATAATACAGAAACCCGGTGTCTCTCAGACTCAAGGACTGATAGACATAGGAAATAAAAAATACTGAGCCAAACATGCACAAAGTCTGTACAAATATGAGTCAGATGGAGTCTCAGCACTGAGAGGAGTATATATCAACCATACCCCAGAGAGGTGTCATGTCCAGGAGTAGTTAACCAACTCAAAATGAAGTCCATAGTTTTTTTTTCATTTTAAGACTTTGTATTTGTTTTACTTTGACTGTTTTTGTCTTATTTATTGGTTGAATGTTTTGACTTTTGTTTTTGTATATATTGTATTAGTTTTAGAGATAGAGAGAACACAAAGTTGGGTTAAATAGGAAGATGGGGAGGACCTGGAAGAAGTTTGGGGAGGGTAATACAAGATCATATTATATTATACAAAAAAATTAAAAACAAAAATTATAATAGTGTTTAAAGTTGTACTCCAAATCAAAACTTCATAGAGCTTACTATCATGCTGTCTAATTTAGTTTATTTTTATTAGACTTTAACATATATTGAGTTCACAGGGTTTTTTTTGTTTTTCTTGTCTTTTCAAAACCACATCATGTTATGTACAACCACTACAGAAATAAGGTGGTGCTTTTCAATATTTTCAAAGAATAAACACTCGTTTTAACACGTTTAAATAAAATGCCTCTAATTGTGGTTTTGTAATTTCCTTACTTTTTCATCTCCATAATACTAAATTAAAGGAAATTTGCTTTTTTTTAACATGGAATAATTGTCAGTGACTCATGTCATTGGTATTGTAACCATTCTAATGCATGTGCGCAGAACAAGTGCCAATTAAAATATCACTACATCCTTATCATTCCCTGGCAGCTGGCTGCTTATATTAACATTGCAGGGATCACAGTGCTATTTAAGGTAGCTGCTTATCACTTGTGGCTTGATTTTATGTTGCTGCTAATATTTTCACATAATTAGTGAACAGTCAGAGAAAAGCTTTATCTTTAGTATGGCTTCACAAAAAAAAGGAAGTTGAGAATAAAGTGAATCTTTGGAGACATTCCGTAAGAAACAAAACAACAGAAATCCTCTCAACTTCTCCACGCTGAGGCTGCTCTGTGCAAAAGCACCTGGCCTGCTCAGCTGCTCACTCGTTTGGCTAACACTTGTGTGCAGTTGCCACACACTTTTCAATCTCTTTCTTGACAATTCTTCTCTGCCATGGTGTTTTAGATATATTCCCTATGTAATGTCTAGAATTATGCCAACTTGGCACAAGCTTAAGAGTTATTTGGTAAGAAGGAACCTTCAAATGAGAAAATGTCCCACTATTTCGGCCTGTGGACAAACCTCTGGTATATAGTAAGGAGGGGCTGGTTTTTCATCCTGGCCGCCCAGAACCTAAATGACCACACAACTATATTAATTAAAACATTGCTTGGCCCATTAGCTCTAACGTCTTATTGGCTAACTCTTACATCTTAATTTAACCCATTTCTAGTAATCTAGGTCATGATCTACCAGCAAAGTTTCAGCATGTCTGTCTCTGGCAGCAGATCCAGAGTGTCTCTCTCTTTGCCTTCCTTCTCCCAGGATTCAGCACAGTTTTCATCGTTCTAGAGAGATGAGAGTCCATCACCATTACAGCGAAGCTTCAAGTGTGACAGAAGGTATGGCAGCAAGCTAAGAGGTCACTTCTTTAATTGCAAACACAAAGCAGACAGAACAAACTAGAGCAGTCTAGAGTCTATAAACTCTCAGAATACTTCCCCAGTTACATAGTTTCTCTGACAAGGACACCTATCAAATAAACTCAACAACAAATGACTGATTATTCACACATTAGAGCCCATGACTCTGTTAATTTTTAACTAAATGTATAGTAAACAACAGAATCTTATTTTATAAAAGGTGACGTGGGACTCCCTTCTGTATGCCATGAATACCATTGGTTAATAAAAACACTGGCTTGGCCTGTTGAAAGGAAAGAGTAGAACTAGGCGGAGAAAACTAAACAATGCTGGAAGAAGGAAGGAGGAGTAAAAGAGGGAAGCCATGGAGCTGCTGCCAGAGACAGACACCCTGGCACCTTGCTGGTAGGCCATGAGCCTTGTGATAAAATATGAAATACTGGAAATGGGTTAATATTAGATGTAAGAGCTTGCTAGAAATACACTTAAGTGATTGGCCAGGTAGTGATTTAAATAATATAATTTCTGTGTGATTATTTTGGGAGTTTGGGTGGCCAGGAAAACAAACAATTGGCTTCCTACTACAGAAAGGTAATAATTTTAACATCTATTCAAAATCATTATAGCATTTAAAAATGAAAAATACAAGAAGATTCTGCACAAATGTTAACAGAGATGTCTTAGTACATGTTATTTCTTGTTCTCATTTTATTAGTGTTTTATCTTCTATCTATGAAAGCAAGCATTATAGCGTAAATTTGAATATACTATACTTTCTGTGACCAAAAGATTCAAATGAATATTCAGTTTCTTGAATGTTCTTAACTTTCTTAATTGAGCCTCTACTCATGAAGTAGACTTCCTATGAGTTTTCTCCAATTTTATTGAAGTAATTTGAAAGAGAATATTTTCATTTTTATTGGAAATGCTCTGTTACTATTCTGGAGAAAATGTTGAAAGTTGCTGTCATAAATTGTGCCAAGATATCCAGACACCAGACAATTGTTTAAATTACTACTTTTATATGAAATTGATGATTAATAGGGACATATTTGCTAATTGATAGATAGCATTCTGACATTGAAAAATACTAATATTACAAAGTGTTTATATTGGCCCTACTTCATAAAATATATAAGCATGGCAAATATGATTTTAGAAAGTTTGTTAAGAACTAATTGGCTGTGAATGCATGGATTTATTTCTATGATCTCTTTTGTGTTCTATTTGTCTACCATGTTCTTAAGTTTGCACTATACTGTTTTGTTTTCTATAGCTCTGTCTTTGTGTGTGTTTTGAGGTCACGTGTTACAATGTCTCCACTGTATTCCCTTTAGCTCATGATTGCCTTGGATAATTCAACTTTCAAAGAACTAAGGTTTATAATAAAAATGTAACAAAGTATAAAATAATATACAATTTACATACAAAATACAATGTATAAAAGTAACAAAGTTGCATAGAAGGATTATTGTCACAGAAATAATAATTATGTGTATACATTATTACTTAGGAAAATTTAAATTACTATTCTGTTTCCAAGACAATAAGAAATACAACAAAGCTGTATGTATTTATTTCATACATTGCTGAAGAATTAAGTAATTTAATTTTGTGGAATAGTTATATTCGATAGACTAATTAGATAAGCACTGAAAAACCTACATTTTGTGAATGACATTTAACATCAGTGCTATTGGTAAAAGAGCATATTATCATGATAAGGAATGGCAGGATATTTCGGTGAGAAGACAAAGCAGGAATTATGAAGCTCAAGCTATCATTTTACAGCCCTTATTCAAATTTATCATCTTCCTTCGAAAACTTTTCTTTTGTAAAGTTTTTTCTCTATAAATTATTTTCAGTGGGTTTCACTTTCCCTTTTTTACCCAATTCTCATTGATATTTGCCTCAGTTACCTGCAGTATCTATCAATATACTAGCTTTGCTTGCCTACATCTGAGACTATTCATTTCTCCTTTCTGTAAATGTTCTCTGTCTTTTTGTTCCATTTCTACATTTTTATTTCTAGATCTGTTCATTTATCAGGTGTATCATCTGTGGTGTATGCTCTTCCAGCTCAAAATCTTTCTGACTGCCATGCCGTATTTTTCCTGGATCATAGCCAAAACTTCTGCATCTGTATCTCACAGGGGCAGGAAGCCAGAAAAAATGTTTGGAGGACCTAACTGCCATCTTGGGACTCTCAGACAAGCAAGACTCCAAACAGTTTTGTTTGCTTATTGTTTTAGCCAGCGTTCTATTGCTGTGAAGAGACTTCTTGGCCATGGAAACTCTTATAAAAGAAAACATTTTGGGGGGATTGCTTACAGTTTCAGGGTTAGTTCACTATTATCCTGGTAGGGAGAAAGACTACATGCAGGCAGACATGACGCTGGTGAGGTAGCTGAGAATTCTACATCCTGATCTGCAGGCATCAGAAAGAGAATGAGATACTTGTCTTGGGCTTTTGAGCTAAGAGCTTAGCCCATTCCCAGTGACATACTTCCTCTAAGGAGGCCACACCTCCTAATGCTTCCCAAGTAGTGCCACTATCTGATGACTAAGCATTCAAATATATGAGCCTATGGGGGCTATTTTTATTTAAGCCACCACATTCCACTACCTGGCCTCCATAGGTCTGCAGCTTTATCATAATGTAAAAATGCATTCAGCCCAACTTCAAAAGTTTTCATAATATATTGCAGTCTCAACATTGTTTAAAGTCCAAAATTCAAAATCTCTTCTGAGACTCATAGCAATCCCTTAACTGAAACCCCCTGTAAAATCAAAATAAAGAGCAAATCACATACTTTCAACATACAATAGCTCAGGATATATATTTGCATTCCAAAAGCAAGGAACGGTAGCATTGTGAGGAAATACAGAATCATAGTAAATCTGAAAGCCAGCAGTGCAAATTCCAAATTCTTTGTCTCCATGTATAGTGTCAAAATTCATCAGATTTCTAATACCTTTCAGCATTTTTGACTGCAAGATACTTTTGCCACATGGAGTGTCTCCTCACCAGGTCTAATTTTTTTTTTCTTGACAAGTATTCCATGATTCTATCATATCCAAAATCTTGGGGTATCCAATGAAATACAGAATTCACCTTCACAATTTCATGCAATGTCCACTCTGGGAATCAATGTGGGGACACCCCTGACACATGTTTGGCCTTAATGGATTTCTTTAGTCAAGGAGAGAGATTCCACAAACTGTGTCTTGTATACTTGACTATAAAAACAAGAATTATGCAACAGAAGCTGTCAAATTCTGTTGTTTGCTGGGGCTGAAACCTGGGCCTTCTCATTCCTTCAAAATTCATCAGGTTTCTGTAGTTGGAGGCTTCAGTCACTTAATCTTTTCTATAATTCCTTTCCAAAAGCTGGAAGCTTAGCTGTCCTGTGGTCACCATTCCCTTTACTCTAATTAGCATCAGGGCTTTAATCTTTACATATTTTTTCCTTGAGCACTGGATTAGCTTTATTATTTATTGTACTTGCTGTTGTCCCTTTTCTCGTCAAGTGGCACATTTTATGTTTTCCTTGTTTGCTTTGCACCTTTTATTTTAGATCTGCAATAGAGTGGCCACTAATAAGCTCCCAACAGCATCAATATAAGGCTGTCTTGAAATCTTCCTTGCCAATGACATTAATCAAAACTCTTCAGTTTAACCTTAGGCAGATTTATTGACAAGGACAGAGAATAGTCACATTCTTTGCTAACATATGACGAGAACGGTCTCTAGGTCAGTTACTGATATTGTTCTCCTTTAAGAGTCCTTGAGCCAGGCTGTTCTAATCTGCACTATTCTCAGTACCAGTTTTCCAACCTCCTACTATTATGGCCCATTAAGTCCCACTTAACACTTTCAACTGCTTTCTTAATCCAAAGTCTCAAAATCCAAATCCCACCAACAAGCAGCAGGAAAGTCTTGTGACAGCAGTGCCCTCACTTCCGGTCCCAATTTCTGACCTTGTCAGTGTTCTACTGCTGTGTGAAGGGAAGGATCAGGCAGGATGGAGGGGACGTTATGAAAGAGGCCTCTTGATGAGGGGGGCCCATTTTGGGCTTAAGGAGAAACATGGAAATCTCCAGGAATCCACAAGGATGACCCCATTTACAAATCCTAGTAATAGTGCAGAGGATGCCTGAACTGGTCATCTACCGTAATTAGATTGGTGACTACCCTAATTGTCATCAGACAGCCTATATCCAGTAACTGATGAAAGCAGATGTAGAGATCCACAGCCAAGCACCGGGTTGAGTTCCTGGAGACCCACTGAAGAAAGGGAGAAGAGATTATAAGAGCTAGGATAGTCAAGGTCACAGCAGGGGAACTCACAGAGACAGCTAACATTAGTTCATGGGAGCTCACAGACTCAGGACCAACAGTTAAGGAGCCTGCATGGGATCGACCAAAGCCCGCTGCATGTGTCTGGCAATAGTATAGCTGGGTCTGTCTGTAAGGCTCCTAGCATTGAGATCAGGACCTGTCCCTGGCACTTAGCTGACTTTTGGGAACTTGTTCTTCATGCTGGATTACCTCATCCAGTCTTGATACAGGTAGAGGACCCCAGGCCTACTTCAACTTGATGTACCATGCTTTGTTCAAACCAATGGGAGGCCTGCCTCTTTCTGAATGGATATAGAGGGAGAGAGGATGGGAAGAAGGGTAGATGAGAAGTGGGATGAATTAATGGGAAGAAAAGAGGTGGGCTGTGATCTGTATGTAAAATAAATGAAAAATACTAATTAAATAAAGAAATTTTAATAATATAAGTAAAAGAAAATGGCAAAAGCGACTCTTAGGAAGCATCTCAAGGGGTCTTATTTTCAGTTTCAGAGGTTAAGTCCATTATCATCATGGTGGCAAGAATTGTGGCAAGCAGGCAGGTACTGGAATAGCTCAGAGATATATCTTGATCTGATATATCTAGATAGAGAGAAAGAGAGATCCTGACCCTGGTATAGGCCCACCCCCAGTGACACATCTCATCCAATCCCTTACAAATGGTATCTCTCACTGATGCCTAAGCATTCCAGTCTATCAGCCTGTGGGGGCATTCCTATTAAAGCCACCCCACTTACTAAATCATGCACAGACATAACAACAGATCAAACATGCTTCTACACTCTGTGGGGTTTAGTTCTCACACGTACACACAGTCAAATGCGCCATTGTATCCCTTTTTTATTTTTACTTGTCCTATGTACCCCAGGCACCTATAATCCAATTCAAATTATCTTCAGAAGATCATATTGTATATTCTAAAATAATCAACTGTTCAACAGTTATTTCCTATTTAATGTAGGAAAGTGCAAAGGGGTGAATCTTCTCTCCCCAAATTCTGGTTTTAAATAAATCTCATAATCCCCTGTTAGCAATGAAATTCAGTGAGACCCACAGACGCACGTTAAGTTCCTGCATTATTCATTACTTGACTATAGTGACTAATGAGTAATTAATATAAATGAAGATTCAATTAGAATATCTAAATATGCATAATGAATCTAAATACCAATCTTAGCTGATTTACCAGGAAAACAATTTACAATCACACATATTTCTAATACAATGATGGTTTTGGCTCAATAAATTGCTTCAAAAAAAAAGAAAACTATTTTCTCTCACCATAATTGCAAGCATTAACTTACCATCTCCTATTCCTGTTCTTCTTCAGTCTCTGATGACCACCATTCTCTTAACATCTATGAATTTAAAATAGATATTTAGATTAGATGGGCATGAGATCATGTAATATTGCTTATTTCTGGTTTTCTGTAGTATGTCGGGATGGTTAACAGTAACGTATTGTTCACTTCAAAACATGAATGAAGGTTCTTGGGATGTTTTCAGTGTGAATCAATGACAAAACTTTAAAGTTGCAGCTATATTAATCACCAACTGAATCATTACACGGCTTATACATATGTGTGTTGGATCCCATAATTTGTGAACTTGTTAAGTATAAAAACCAAATAAAAGAATAAAAGTTTTGCTTTTAGATAGGCAGAAGATATTATACAAAGTTATTTCAGAGTTAAATATTAAATACCTGAGTGATGGTGAGTCAAGTGGAATCATCTCCCTTTAGAGTCAGGCTCGGTAACGTCTCGTTAGTAAAATATTTTTTAGTTCTTTTAGGGACCCTATTCCCAAGTTAGTGTTACTTTAATATGGCTGACATTCATTTGCATTTATTGTTAGCTATACCGCTCTCATAGATTCATCTGGGTCTATAAAGTTATTGTTGATTCATCTCAGGATGGGGAAATTGTATCACTCTAGTAATCCCTCCTTTAGTGTAATTTATTGATAAGGATTAAAAATTACACTCTTCTTTAAGATTATCTTTCAAAATACACAAGAACTTCCCATTCTTTCCAATGTCATTTTTGTAGGAAATTCATATTAAATGTTAATTAAATGCTCAAAATCCAAACATAAAGTAAGAAAATACAAAGCAGAGTGATAATACAGAGATATGTAACTAAATTAAGACAAGAATAAATAAAACAGAGAAAACAGCTTTTAAAATTAGCAGGAGAAAATTGTTTTCTTTTCCTATTTCTTCTGTTTTATTCATTTAGTATTTGCAGTCTTGAAAGTCAAAGACATAGCCCAGCATGATTCCTGTTTTTCTTGAATTATACACTAAGCATTAGATAGAGGACTGATAAACCCTGCACATTCAGACGTCCTTAGGAGATGTCAGATCTAATTAGATCTAAAATGCAACCCAACAGAAATGGAAGAAATAAAACATTCTTATTTCAAGCCCCTTCTAGCTTCATGGGGGAATATTTTCAACTAAATATCATATACCAGAATTGCACAGACACACTTGTTCATGTATCATTTCTTCCATTAATTAGGTTATGCAAAATTCTTAATCTGGTAAAAGAATGTAACAGAATCTACCTCACTGGCATTATTGGATAACAAAGTAAGAAAATTCTAACAAAGTATTGTGCTTCTGTAAGTTGCATTTTATGCAAATTCCTTGTGAGTATCCATAACATGGTGACTAGTACTTTACCTTGTAAACATTCATTTAGTGTCTATGATGTCCTAGGTACAGAGTTATAAAAATGGGAAAAGATTTTCCAGTACCCTGAGGCATCTGAATCCAGATATCCTCCATTCCTTAGTAGGCATTACAATGCTAGTAGCTGGTTTTCCATAGATAAAGACTAATGCACATGATACCCTTGTAAGACACTGATACGGTGACAATCATGCAACCTAGAGTTTCACAACAAAGCCCAGCAGAATCTAGTGTTCAATGAGAGAGTCTCTTTTCTAGATGTTAGCTTTTATAGTCTCTTGGTACAAAAGCTAGAGTAATGAAAGCAGTTGGGAATCTCTTCCATTTGCTAATGCCTGAAGGCCAACAGTGGTCTGGTCTTGCTTTCAATGCTTGCTTTCCAATTGAGAGACAATTTCAATAAGATGAAGCACCAAATATACGAAAGGAGAAGACATTCCAAGGAATGAAAATCACATGAAATAGCTGTATCTGCCCAGCATACACATGCATATAAGAGGACAGTGCAACATTGGTTCTTTTGGGGGGATAAAACTCAAGCTTAAAAGCCAGTGTCTTAATCAGCTCAGCCTTCTCACCAGTCTGAGATGCTATGTTTTATTACATGCCTTTTCTGTATTTATGGTGATAATCACCTTTTTTTCTCTCTGTTGTGTTGATATGGTATGTTTTCTGATTTACAAATGTAGAATCATTGAATCATCCTTTTGTTCTGAGATGTATCTCAACTGATCATAGTAAATGATGTTTTCTTTGTAATACTGGATTTGATAGAATTGTATGGAGTAATTTTCATGTGTGTTTAGAAGATGATGCTGCAACTTTCTTAAGTTGTATCTTTATCTGACTTTATGTCATTGTAATGTTGGCCTTATAGAATGCATTTAGATGGATTCCTTCTGGTTCATTGACAAAATAGTTTAATTCTTAAATAAAATAATTTAAGAATTAATATCTGCTAAAGTTAAACATTTAACTGAAACTAAAAGCCTTCCTGCCCTAGTCTTTTATTTGATGAACGCTCTTTATGACTCACAAGATTTAGCACTGATTATCAGTCTTTTCAGGGTTTTCATGATTCAGTTCTGGTGACTTCAAATTGAGGAATTTTTTCATTTCTTTTACCTTAACGGATGCCTTGGCATGTAGTCATTCATGATAACCTCCAATGATCCTTTGCTGGCTCTGTGCTCTTAGTTAAACTGTTTTGTCCTTTAACTCTGATTTTCAATGTGTTCTTTTTAATTAAGTTAAAGCTTTTTAAAAGTTCCTTACTTTTAATTTTTTAAAAAAATCTATGTAATGTATGTATTTGTGTGTAGATATGTGTGCATGAGCACAATGCCTACAGAAAGCAGAAGGGATATTCCATTCCCTGAAGCTGGAGTCACAGGCATGTGGAGACTGGGAATGAACTCGGGAACTCTCAGGAACTCTGAAAAAGAATACGGATACTTAACCCAGAGCCTTATCTCCAGCCCAATTTTTTTTAAGCTTTTAAACGAACCAGATTTTTAGTTTATCACTTCAGTTCATGTTGTATTCTTTTTTTAAAATAGGAAATAGATTCTTTTCATACAATATATTCTGGTTATGACTTCTCTTCTTTTGAGTTCTCCCGGATTCTCTCCACCTTCCACAGTGCAAATCTACATTTGTTCTTGTTCACTGTTATTAGAAGAAAAAGCAGGAGACAACAAACAGACATCTAAAAGAACAAAGAAAAGGTAATAAAATGAGATAAAAAGTAAAAACAAATAAAGAACCAAATAAAAAGCATAAGAAATATAGATGAAGAGATACAACATTAATAAACACGTGAATCCCATAAAGCACAAAATTGAAGATAATGATGTATAAGCAAAAGACATATAGGGAGAAAAATTTAAAGGTCCCCCAAAACATCATTATGAGATAAAAAGATCTTCAAAATAGCCATTGATTTGGATTTGCGTTGGACAGTTTTTGCTGGACATGGGGCCCCAAACTTAGGAATGGTTTTTATATCCAGGGAGACTTTGGCAAAGAAACTAATTTTTTATAGATTGGTTTTAGCTTCTGGGTTAGGGATGTGGGCTTGTGTCAACTTGTATAATCGGTACTGGGACACCACCATCCCCAGACCTGTGCAGGCACCATGCATACTGCTACAGACGCTGTGAGTTTGTATATGCATCAGTCCTGCTTTGTTTGGGGGCCTTTTATCCCTGGTGTTCTCCGAGGGCCCTGGCTCTTACAATCTGTCTGCCTTCTCTAGAGACCTGAGGGGGGAAGAATTGATGGACACATCTGATTTGGAACTGAGTGTTCCGAGGTCTCTCATTCTCTACACATTGTCCATCTGTGGTTCTCTTTATTGATCACTTCTTCAGCTTCTCTGATGATGGCTGAATATCATGAGCTGCCATTTGTTTTATTGATCTTGGCCATTCTGAATGGTGTAACATGAAATCTCAAAGTGCTTTTGATTTGTATTTTTGGATGACTAAAGATGTTGACCATTTCTCTAAGTGCTTCTCTGCTACTTCTGTTTATTCTTTCGAGAACTGTTGTTTAAATCTATATGCCATTTTAACTGAATTCATCATTTTTTTGAGTTTAGTTTTTAAAGGTTCTTTATATTATGTAATATATATATATATATTAGCCCTCTATCAGATGTGCAACTGATAAAAATAATTCCCCATTCCTTAGCCTGTCTGTTTGTCCTTTGCCATATAAAGACGTTTCAATGTGGTGAGGTCTCGTGAACTAAATGTTCTCAGTGCCTACACAAAGAGTATTCTATTCCGAAAATCTTTTTCTGTGCCAGTGGCTTAAAGACTATTTTCCACTTTCTCATCTATAAAGTTTAGTGCATCTGGTATTTTGTTGAGGTCTTTGATCCATCTGGAGTTGAGTTTTGTGCGTGATGATAAGTTTTATCTATTTGGATTCTTCTAAATGCAGTCATTCAGGTTGACAAGCTCTATTTGATAAAGAAGCTGTCTGGTTCCCCATGTGAATTTCTAGCTTCTTTATAGAAAATCAGGTGTCTATATGATGGAGGAGGATCATCTGTCTATGTGTTACTTTCATTGGTTAATAAAGA
>LOJH01042667.1:2053-15418 GCA_001685095.1 Ellobius talpinus
TGTACAGACCCTGGACTTTCCTCTGGCATCAAACCAGGTAGCATACAAACTAATCCGAGCCACCGTGGTTTACCGCCATCAGCTTCATCTAGTTCATTACCATCTCTCCTGCCATGTGGAGCCATGGGTCCCCAAATGCCTGACCAAGCCCTTTCCTTCTTCTGAAACGGGTTCCTTCAAGCCACCTCCCATGTCTAAAGCCTGGACAGAGATGGATATTACACACTGTGTTCAGCAGAGACTCTGGAATCGCAAGGGACGGAGAGTCCTTCGCCTCCGCTTCATGTGTGAGCAGCAAAAAGGCAGCGAGGTTCTTGAGTTCCAGTGGCATGGATCCTTGGATGTCGCCTTCTTGCTACTCTATTTCAATGACACCAACAAGAGCATTCAGGCTAAACTCGCACAAGGTCAAAAGGAGTTAACTGATAGGGAATCTTCTCCTCTCATGCGGAGTGCCCGGCAAACATGCAGCATTGCGTCTGATGTCCCTTGTCATACTCAGGAACATGACGGGTCTGTAAATAACCAATGTTCCCTTCACCCTTACAAGGTCAGCTTCCATCAATTAGGCTGGGATCATTGGATCATTGCTCCCCGTCTGTACACTCCAAATTACTGTAAAGGAATCTGCAGTCATGTGCTACCCTATGGTCTTAATTCACCCAACCATGCCATCATTCAGAGCCTTGTGAATGAACTAGTGAATCACAGTGTACCTCAGCCTTCCTGTGTCCCTTATAAGTTTCTTCCCATGAGTATCCTTCTGGTTGAGGCAAATGGGAGTATCTTGTACAAGGAATATGAGGGTATGATTGCCCAGTCCTGTACATGTAGATAACTGTGAAGTTGCAGCTCTCTCGGCTTTCCTAAGAAACTAGAGAAGATAAAGTATTATCGGTGTTAAAGCTGCCAGTGATCTACCCTTTCTACAGGTTCTATTCCTTATCATAAAAAACAAATATTGCACTTACACTTAAAATATACAAGCACTTTAAAGTCTATAAACTAAGTGCTAGGATCACATCTTAATATTTTTAAAAAGTAACTTAAAATACCATGAAATAATTATCTTTAGAGTTATTTAAACCTCTTCCCTTATTTGTGAGCCCCTCGACTTGTGAAAGAGAAAAGACTTTTCTGGTACTGGTAGCACAGCCTGGATCAGTATGATTTAACTAGTCAAAGCCCTCAATACTTGGATAAGATGCTTTTTTGGAGATGTGCTGTTATGTCACTTTTATTGTGACTTTGGAAAAAAAATGACTGGTCCATATAGTAGAACACGTGGAGTCCTGGAAGTGACTTCATTCTAGGCTCACTTGTTTTGTGTGTCCAGCTGGACTCTTCTGGGCATGGGTCTCTGAAATTCAGATAGCCTTGTGGCTTGGGAGAAGGTATAGAACTCTCTCTGGGACTAACCGGAGTTTGTTGAGTTTCTTTCCCTTTTGTGGTGCTGAGGCTAGTAAGCAAGTGCTCTACCACTGTGCTGTATTCCCAGCCCAGCTTGACTCCTCTATAATCCTCTACTGCATTTAAGTGTTAGGACAATACTGCAAATAAATGATGCTTTTCTTGTTAAAGAGAATCTTGAATGCTTTGGGAGAGACTGGAAAGAAGAAATTTGTCTTTTGTTATCTATAGCTCTGATACAGAGATCTAGCCTAATCTCTGAGGGATAGGGCCAGAGGCGCCTCTGAATTTGTTCTCTGGCAAGCAGTTCTAGTAAGCAGCTTTCACTAATGCGCCCAGTAGAGAAACCCAGAATGTCTCAGTACTTGCATAGCTATTGACTTGTCTTATCACCATTCTCAGTGGGATATGGCCTGATTTAAGGGTGAGGGCATGCACTTGCCACTGTTAATTCCTGTCTCTTCACACTTATAAGTTAACTCTCTTCATAGTTAATCCTTTCTCTACAGTTGCTACTCACTGGACTGAATATCTGGGGATCTATTCCTTAACATCATTTTGTTCACATATCTACTTAGAATTCAGGCTTTACTATTCATCTCACCAGAATTCTCATGACAACCCAGGTTCAAGCAGCTGTTTCCTCTCTTCTCATAGCATGGCATGCTTCCCTTAATATGCTGTAGTGCTGTTGTCTTCACTGAAAAAAAGACGGAGCTCCCTTTGAAGGTTTTACTTGTCTCATGACCGTGTTCTCAATGACAAGAGCTGAAAACCTGTCCTTTAATGAACACAAAAAGTTGACATTTTGTTGTGTGTTGTGTTACATGGAATACCCCACTATTTATATATTTGAATGTTTATTTATATATTCATTTTCTTAAAGAATAAATGTAACGTGTGCTTTGCATATAGAGTATAGTATAGTGATTTCAAAACTGTATAAGAGTCTGAAAGCTATGTTATGTAAGGTGGTTTGGGAAATCATGGTATGTTGTAAGGTGAACTGGGAGAACAATTTGGGCTTCCCATTTAGCTGTTTCTTCAGTGTTCCTAGGATAGGTATAAACACCCAACAAAAAAACTCCTATCCTTATGACTCCTGGATACCTTTGAAACTTTATGGGCAATTCATGAGTAGTTGTCCCTATTCATTAAGCTCTGAGTAGTCAAAATAACAAAAAATACCCACAGGCAGGATAGTGTCAGTTGTCAATGGTGCTATGAATTTCCTTTAAAAAGTATTGTTTCAATTGAGCACCTTATCTTCAAGTCTAAAGTAAAAGGCACGTGTCTTAAACCTTCCTCTGAGAAAAAGGAGAAAGGCTCATGAGTTGAGGAAGGTATATGGATACAAGTTCTTGACCAGCTAACTGGCAAGGGAACATTGATTTGGGGAAGGAAAGTAGAAAAGTCCACCTTCTTCCCCAGAAGCACAAAACAGGCTATATCATCATCTGAAGTATAGGTGCTAAAGGAATGTAGATTTAAGCTTGCTTCTGACTCTGGGCTTTGTTGCATTCATTTTTTCGCTCTTTAGAAAATAGATTATTGCTGGGCAGTGGTGTGGTGCGAGCCTTTAATCCTAGGAGGCAGTCAGGCAGAGCTCTGAGATCGAGGCTGCTGGTCTACACAGAAAATTCCAGGAAAAACAGGGTTTTGGAAACAGAAACAAAACCCCCAAACAAAAAAAGAAAATGGATTAATTTCTCCAATATAGCGTTATTGCAGTTTTCCTCCTCCCGATTCCTCCCCACCTGTCTCATCCAGATCCACTTCCTTTCTGGCTCAGAAAAGAATAGGCTTCCGAGAGATAATAAAATACAAGAAAATGAAGTATAAAAGATAAAAACTATCACATCAAAGTTGGACGAGACAAACCAACAGAAGGGAATGAGCCCAAAGAGAAGGCACAAGACACAGAGATCCAATCATTCACCCATTCTGGAATATAACACTAAACTAGAAACCATAATATTTATGCTGAGGACATAGTACAGACCCGTGCAGGCTCTGTGTGTGCTGCTTCAGTCTCCGAGTTCATATGAGGGCCTTGTTCTCCTGGTGTCTTCCATCTCCTCAGTCTCTTACATTCTTTCTGCCTCTTCTTCCATGGGGTTCCCTGAGCTCTGAGAGGGATTTGCTGGAGACATCTCATTTAGGGCTAAATGTTCCAAATTTTCTCACTCTGTGTAATGACTGGCTGTATGTCTCTGTATTTGTTCCCATCTGCTGCAGGAGGAAGCTTCTCTAGCGATAGCTGAATGAGGCACTGTTCTATGAGTTTAGAAGAATATCATTAGAACTCAATACATTACTTTGTGGTAGTTCTTCTTTGTTTTTGTTTTGTTTTGTTTTTGGTGGGGTTTTGTTGTTTGATTTTTAGATCAATATTATTTGGTCTTACCATAGATCCATGGTTTATCTAGTCTCAGGTTCGTGGTCACCCAAGCAGTGTTGGTATAGGTTCCATCTCGTGGAGCAGGCCTTAAGTCAAATCAGATAGTCATTGGTTACTCCCATAAGCTTTGTGCCACCATTGCTCTAGCATATCTTGCAGGCAGGACACAATTATAGATCAAAGGGCTTGCGACCAGCTTGGTGTTTATGCTACCCTTTAGGTAGCCTACAGAGTACCTTCTTGTACCAAAGAAGCTAGAAAGTACGGGTGAGGGCTTTATGTAAGCTAGATTTCTCATGTTCAGTGATCTGTATTGGTGTTGTCTTTAGCAATGGGGCCTTGATGTCAGTTAATAGAGAGGAACCTATTGCCTTTGCAAAAGCATGGGTTGTTTGGAGGTCTCATGGGACCTTCTTTGGCTAACAAGTCAATTAGATGTAAACCAATCCTGGTACTGGAAACTTCATTTGGTGTCAAGAGATGTCCACTTGAGACTCTGTCTCCCCCATTATTTGGTGATTTCATGTAGATTGCCTTAATATATTTATATATTTTAGGAAGGTTCTATTTTTTCATTTTTCATGCTACCACTCAACGTCCCCTTAATTTTAGCTTTTTTGCCCTATATTCTATCCCTCAATCCCCTCTTTTTCCCCCTCCCCATTTGATCTTCCAATTCCAGTATCCCCACCTGTCCATTGTTATCTACATTATTCCCATTTCTTAACAAGACCTATTTTTCCTATGTTCCCTATTGACCTATATTCCCTCTAGTACCTTACTCTATACATACCCTCTGTGGTTGCACAGACTCTAGCTTGGACATTTAACTTAACAACTAATATCCACTTATAAGCAAGAACATATCATATTTGTCTTTCTGAGTGTGGATTACCTTACTCAGGATGATTTTTTCAAGTTTATTTCCCTATGAGTTGCATGATTTTTTAAATGGCTGAGCAATACTTGATTTTATGTAAAGGTACCAATTTTCTTTAGCCATTCTTATGCTGAGGGATATCTAGGTTGCTTAAAATTTCTGGCTATATGAATAGAGCAGAAATAAACATGGTTTAACAAGTGTCTCTAGGGTAAGAAAAAACAGTCTGGGTGTATTCCCAAGAGTGGTATAGATGGAACTTGAGGAAGATCAATTGTCATCTTAGGAACTGACACACTGATTTCCATAGTGTCTGTACAAATTTGCAGTCCCACCAGCAATGGATGAGTGTTCCATTTGTTCCACATCCTCTCCAGACTGAGTTGTCATTTGTTTTATTGATCTTATCCATTATAAAGTGTTTAACATGAAATCTCAAAGTAGTTTTGATGTGCCTTTCCCTGGTGGCTAAGGATGCTGTACATTTGTGTTTCTCAGCAATTTAAATTTCCTCTTTGGAAAACGCTGTTGAGATCTGTTCTCCATTTAAAAATTGGATTATTTGTTTTCTTGATATCTAGTTTTTGTATTCCTTATGTATTTTTGATATTAGCCTTCTATAGGATGTGTAATTGGTAAAATCTTTTCCCATTCTGTAAGTTGATGCTTTGTCTGAATGACTGTGTTCTTTGCTGGGTTTTCAGTTTCATGAGGTCCCATTTATTATTTGTTGATCTTACTTAGTGCCTGTGCTAATGGTGTTCTGTTCAGAAAGTCTTTTCATGTGTCAATGAGTTCAAAGTTATTCCCAACTTCCTGTACTATCAGGTTCAGTGTATCTGGCTTTTTATGTTGAGGTCTTTGATCAATTTGGAGCTTAGTTTTGTGTAAGGTGGTAAGTATCATACTTACTATTTGCATTCTTCTACATACAGATGTCCAGTTTGACCAACACAACTCGTTGAAGATTCTGTCTTTTCTTCGGTATATATCTGGGTTCTTTATAAAAAATCAGGTGCCCATATCTGTGCAGGTTTATATCTGGCCCTTCAATTTGATTTCATTGATCAATGTGCTTTTTTTACACCATTACCATGATGTTTTTACTACTATAGCTCTGTAGTATAACTTGAAATCAAGGATGGTGATATCTCCAGCAGTTCTTTTATTATTCAGGATTGTTTTAGTTATACTAGCTTTTTTGTGTTTCCATATAAAGCTGAACACTGTTCTTTCAACATCTCTGTAGAATTGTACTAGGATTTTGATGGGGATTACATTGAATCTTTAGATTGCTTTTGGTAAGATGAACATTTTTTGCTATGTTATTCCTATAAATCCATGAGCATGAGAGATCTTCCCATGTTCTGATATCATTTTCAATTGCTTCATTCAATGTCTTAAAGTCTTTTTATTGTACAAGTCTTTGGTTAGAGCTACCCTAAGGTATTTTATATTATCCGAGGTTATTGTGAAAGGTGTTGCTTGCCTGATTTCTTTCTCAGTAGTTTGTCATTTGTATATAGAAGGATTACTGATTTTTATGACTTAATTTTGTATCTAGCTACATTGCTGAAAGTGTTGATCATTTGTAGGAGTTTCCTAGTAGAATTTTCAGGTCACTTCTGTATACTACATCATCTGCAAATAAAGATCCTTTGACTTCTTCCTCTCCAATTCGTATATTCTTTATCTCCTTACTTTGTCTTATTGCTCTAGCTAAGACTTTAAATACTATATTGAATAGTTATGGAGGGAGTGGACAACCTTGTCTTGTTCCTGATTTTAGGGAATTTGCTTTGAGATTCTCTTCATTAAAGTTGATTTTGGCTATGGGCTTGCTGTTCTCTGTCTTTACTATGTTTAGGTATGTCTCTTGCATCCCGAAACTATCCAGGACTTTTATGATAAAGGGGTGTTGAATTTTTATCAAAGGCCTTTTCTCTAATGATGTGATCATGTGGGTTTTTTCTTTCAGTTTGCTTAATTGTGGATTACGTTTATTCATGTACTATTTGAACTATGCCTTATCTTTGGGATGTAGCCTACTCAATCATGGTGCTTGATCTTTCTGATGTGTTCTTGGATTCAGTTTGCAAGTATTTTATTGAGTTTGTTTTCATCTATGTTCATAAGGGAAAGGGGTTTGTATTCTCTTGTTTGGCCTTATGATTTGAGTGTCAGGGTAACTGTGGACTTGATTTGTGTCTGAGTATGTCGTCAATTTTGGAGAAACTTCCACAAACTGGTGAGAAGGTATATTCTTTTGCGTCCAGTTGAAATATTTTGT
This sequence comes from Ellobius talpinus, assembly GCA_001685095.1. NCBI lineage: Eukaryota > Metazoa > Chordata > Mammalia > Rodentia > Cricetidae > Ellobius > Ellobius talpinus. The sequence continues at coordinate 9,035 of LOJH01042667.1, forward strand.
AAATATCTGTTAGGTCCATTTGGTTTATACCATCAATTAGCTCTAGCATTTCTCTGTTTAGTTTTGTCTGTAAGACCTGCCTATTGTTAAGAGTGAGGTATTGAAGTCTCCCACTTACAGTGTGTGAGGGTCAATCAGTGATTTAAGCTATAGTAGTGTCTCTTTTACAAACTTGGGTTCTCTTCTGTTTGGGGCATAGATGTTAAGAACTGTGATATCCTCTTGGTGGATTTTTTCTTTGAGTATGTAGTGTCCTTCCCTATCTCTTATTAGTTTTTTGAAGTCCATTTTGTCAGATATGAAAATGGCTTCACCAGATTGCTTCTTAGATCCATTTGCTTGGAACATCTTATTCCATTCTTTACCCTGAGGTGACTTCTTTCCTTTATATTGAGGTTTGTTTCTTGGATGCAGTAGTATGATGAATCCTGTTTTCATATCCATTCTGTTAGTCTGTATCTTTTTATTGGTGAATTGAGATCATTGATGTTCAGAGAGATCAATGATCAATGTTGTTGTTGTTGTTGTTGTTGTTGGTGGTGGTGGTGCTGGTGGTGGTGTGTGTGTGTGTTTTTCCCTTTTTTGACTTTTTCTGGTCTGGAATTTTTATTCTCTGTGCTTTCTTAGATGTAGTTAGTCTCTTTAGGTAGGAGTTTTCTTTCTAACACCTTCTGTAGTGATAGATTTATAGAAAAGTATTGTTTAAATCTGATTTTGTCATGGAGTATCTTTTTTCTACTTCTATAATGGTTGAAAGTTTTGCTGGGTATAGTAGTCTGGACTGACATCTGTGGTCTCTTAGAGTCTACAGCACATCTGTTTAGGCCCTTCTGACTTTTAGAGTCTCCATTGAGAAGTCAGATGTGATTCTAATAGGTCTGCCTTTATATGTAACTTGGTGGTTTTCATTGCAGTTTTAAAATATTATATATATAATATTCTTTATAATATATATATTTAGTGTTTTGATTACTTATGATATGATGAGGGGACATTTCTGAAATGATCAATTTGGTCTTCTGTATGCTCCTTATACCTTTATATTTATCATTTTCATTAGGTTAGGAAAATTTTCTTTTCTTCTATGAGTATGTTGAAAATATTTCCTGTGCCTTTGACCTGTGTTTCTTCTCTTTCCTATTATCCTTATATTTAGTGTTTTCTTACCATCGCAGATTTCCTGAATGTTTTGTATCAGTAGTTTTTTTTAAATATTTAACATTTTCTTTGACTGATGTGTCCAATTCCAGTTTGTCTTCAATGCCTGAGATTCTTTCTTAAATCTCTTGCATTCTGTTGAAGTTTGCCTTTGTGGTTTCTTTATGAGTTCCTAAATTTTCATTTCTAGATTTCCCTCAGATGGATTTGTTTTTATTGATTCTATTTCCACTTTCAGATCTTGAATGGTTTTACTAATTTTCTTCCATTGTCTGTTTGTGTTTTCATAGATTTCTTTAAGGTGTTTGTTCATTTCCTCTTTAAAGACCACTATAATATTCATCAAGACTGTTTTAAGGTCTTTTACTTGTAGTTCAGATTTACTAGGATATTCAGAGCCTGCTGTGGTAGGGTTTCTGGGCTCTATTGGAGACATATTGTCCTGGCTGTTATTAACTATCTTTATGCTGGAGTCTAGGCATCTGGTATTGGAAAGATTGTAATTCTAGTTGCTGATATCTGGGCATGTCTTTGTTGGGTGGGTGCTTTGTTCTTTGGTTTCTGTTGCCATCTCTGGTTCTTAGGAGAGTGTGGTGGCTGTTTGTTGTCTGGTAGGAAATTCTTCTGAGATCCTGATAAGTGTGGGCAGGGGAGGATGTGTTCCAGGTAAAATGTGTTTCTGGATGTTGGAGGCTGAGAGTTAGGATTGCGGGTGGTCTGAGGGTGTGTGAGGGGATTAACTGGAGGGAGAAAAGCATGACATTCCACCGGCTTCTGCTTAGTTATCCCCCCAGGAATGGGACCAGAGTAAGGAGAGTTCACAGCAAAATGTCTGCTTTAGACTTGGGGATGAGAACAGAGGACTGGACCCAGAGGAATGGAGGGAGAGGTGAAGATCTGCAGTTGCCTACTTGCTTCCCTTGTTAGTGGTCTGTGGGTTCCCAGAGGATGCCTCCTGGAGTTGGAGGCTGGGACAAAGCAATGCGGTGGGAAGTTTGGAGGAAAAGATCTGTGTGGTGCACAGGAGATGGGAGCAAGAGGGAAAACGAGGCTGCATCAGGTATTCTGCTGCAGATCTAAAGATAATACTGGGCTATTGGATTTGGAGGAGCAGAAGAAAAGATGAAGATCTATAGTCTGCCCACTTGATTCTCTGACCAGAGTGGCATTTATCTTATATCTTACGTCTAATTCTGGAGAATCAGGAAAACTTTGTCTTCAGTTGCACCAAGTAGTTGGGTGCTAAAGCATGTAAAATAACATTTCATCTGAGTACTGTGGTATGGGTGAGAGAGTTATTATCCTCAATTCAAATGAACTTTAATTGATGCACCATAAAAGTCACCAATTTTTTCTTTAATTCAGATAGTTTTGAATACTCGAAGGTATGAAAATGCCACTAGAGTCCAGTTTCGCCATAAAAAATCCCATGAGCATTACCAGTGAATCCTAGTTCCTCCTTTACTGCAGCTCCAAGTAACTACTAATCATTTTGGGTATGTGTGTTTGTGTTTGTGTACATGTTCCTGTGCATACATGTATAAATGCATACATGTTCATGTATCTAAATATGGTGCTCAGAGGTCAAACTTTGTTGTCATTCTTCTGATGCCATCCACCTTGTCTTTTGAGATAGTCTCTCACAAATATCTGGTTAGGTTGCCTGACCATTAATCCTCATGGATCCCATGGTCTTTGCCTACCTAGCAATAGAATTACAAGTGCCCACCTCCTTGCTTTTCTTGTTTATGCTAGAGATTTAATTCATGTCCTCATGCTTACAAGGCAAACAGTTTAATGATTGAGCCATATCCCCACCGCTGTTGCACTTTCTTTGGTGAATTATGAATATTTATACAATTATATCATATTTGACTTTTGTGACTCTCTACTTGACACCAGTATAAATGGATAAAACCCTAAATAAAACATCAAGCAAGGGTAATGCTATGTAGGAGTATGGCAGCTAATTGTTTGTAGGAAGATAAAATGGTACAGCTGCTTTGACAGAGAGACTGGCAGTTTGTTACAAAATTAAACCAGAGTCTCATAACAATATGACAGCCATACTCTGTGATATTTATTTAAATGAGCTGACAACTTATGTTCAAATAAGAACTTGCACATGAATGTTTATAGCATATATAAAATTGCTAAAACTTGGAAACAACTAAGATGTTCTTTAATAGAAGAATGGATAAATTCTGGGCCATACACATAATGAAACCATATTGATTCATGAAAAGCTATCAAGCCATGGAAAAAATTGAGGGAAACTTGAATGCAGATTGTAATAGAATCAAGTATGAATGACTTTGTGGTAGTACACACCTGTGATCCCAGCACTCGGAGGCAAGAATATTTCTATGAATCTGGGAACAGCTGGAGCTACATAGATTCAGGTCAGCTTATGAGACCCTGTCCTTTTCAAAAAAAAGGAAAGCCTTTAAGGTCTGTATGCTGGTAATTGATAGCTTCTGGGAGGAGAGTCAGTTTTAAGATTATTGACACTGGTAAGCCAACCATGCTCCAGTTGGAAGGCCATGCATCCAAGAATATATGGGCAGCATAAATTGGACTTAATAGGTGAAAAAGAGAACACAAAGTTGTGTGAGGGAGGGAGGGAAGTTCCAGTGGAGGCATTGGGGAAGGGATGTATATGTTCAAAACACATTTTATAAAATCTCTATGAACCAATACAGATTTAAAAATCCTATATACTAAGGGCTGGAGACAGCTCAGTGGATAAAACACTCTCTATACACATACAGAACAACTTTAGTTGAAATCTACAAAATCCATGCAAATGCCAGATAGAAGTGGTAGCCTGCCTGTAATTTCAGAACTCAAATGGTAGAAAACGAATCCCCAGAGTGAGCTGCGTAGCTAAAATAGTCTACATTAGTGGGCTGTGGGTTCACTGAGAGAACTTAACTCAGTGAGTAAGGTAGAGTGATCTAGAAAAAGTTCTGAATACTGAGAGCTTCCCTATGCTTGTGTGCACATGTGTACCCACAGGTTTGAATGCATGTACATGCCTACCACACACAGGCAAAACCCAGCCACATATAACACATGACCAAGGATTCTATTCACATGCCACTGGAACAAGGCAAAACTATAAAGATTGGAAAAAATGGTTGCAAAAGATGTGAGTAAGATGGGAAATATTAATACATATTGTATAAGGGAATTTAGGGCAATTAAACTGTATTGTGCTATAATAGTAGGCACATGCTTTATATCTATCAAGCCCCATAGGAGGACTAGATGAACCCTGATATAAACCCTGTTGCAAACCACCAACATTAATAAAGCATCAGTAGACTCATAAACTGTAACAACTGGATTGCTCAGTAGCCAGATGTTAATAATAGGTGAAAGCGGAGGCATTGAGTGAAGAGAAGAGCTATAAATGAGAATTCTCTTTAAACAAAGAATTACTTTAAAAAAGATTTATTTCTATTTTTTCATTAAAAACTTGGAAACACTCTGTAGACAGAAACATGTAAATTCCAGGACAGCACAGAGAAACCCAGTCTCGAAAAACCAAACAACCAAAAAAAAAGTATCAACTATCACACAATGTGTACATAATACATACTAGAACTACTAAGCCTAAATTCTGGGTAGGTTGTCTTGTGTTGATTCATGGGCTAACTAGGCACTAGAAGGATTCTGAAACCAAAGTTTTATGAAAAAGCCTTAGCCTAAGTCTGAATTGGAACCTGTACTTTCATGAATGGTCCTAGAACCTCAGTCTGTGGGAGTTGGCCTAGAATAAGGACCAATGGGATAGACTTGAACCATGTATAACAATAGAGCTTATAGCCAGCCTTATGCCTAGACAAGCATGGAGCCTGCATCTGTAGGTGATTGTCCAAAGCCTGGGACCACAGATGCTAGGCTGGTGTTTGTAGGGGTGCACACTAGCCTATAGTCTGGAGGTGTAGGGATAGCCTGGACCCTGGATCAATAGGGGCCAGGATGCAGTTTGAAGGTTAAGTGTACAGAGATTGTTTAAGGAGTTAAACGTGTGAGGATTGGCCTGTGCCATGTGTCCTCAGAGTCTAGCCTAGTCCTTAGAGGCTAGCCTAAAGGCTAGCCACATCACTATTGGTCACCCTGTGTCCCTGGGTGCTGTCCTGGTTCCTGAGGCTAGATGTATTGACATATCACTAGAGCAGGCTTTTTTAGCCTAAGACTATGTGGGCCAAGTTGAGTCTGGGCAGATTGGTGTCCTAGGATATATCTGAAGTTTTTGAGACTTGCTTGGAGCTATTGAGGACCTGTAGCCTAGTACCCACTGGAACTTGTCTAGTGTTGAAAATATCTATAGTTTGAAATTCTGAGGCCAGCATAGCAGTTAAGAAGATCAATTCAGATGTGCAAAGCTAGAGTCTGGATTTATTGTGTCTAGCTTGGTGCAATAGCAGACCTAGAGGCTCAGTACACCAATGGCTATTTAGAGTCTGGGTCCAAGGAATACTGCTTGGTACTTGCCTTTAGTTGATTTATCCCAACATTAGACTTTGAAAGAAAGATGTAGTGCTCACTCCCATCTTCCACACGAAGTACATCTCTCTTTCAGTATGCATTGTGCTATTGAGGGAAGGGTGACATGGGTAATGCACAGCTGCCCTTTGTACCTTCTTTATGTGTCTTTTCTTAGTCTGTGCTATGCCCAGGTGCTGTGCTCTCCTACCTGGTTTCCTTAATTGTCACAAAGGCATTTATTTTATATGGATAGTCTTAATACTGATGTATGGGAGGATAATTGCTGGAGAATTCTATGCTCCTATTTGCCCTGTCCCTCTGTCAAATCTATTTTATCAACTGCTTAATCTTTCTCTTAAGCTTAAATATGCTCTGAAAACAAAATATTTAAATATAAAATGAAAGACTTTTACAGGAAGCAAACCCTGAGATAGATTAAACATGGGTGAATCATATGAGTTATGTCAACTAAAGATAATTTTTTGAAAAGAAATGTTTTTGGTGAAGATGAAGATTTTCTCCCATTCAGTAGGTTGCTTTTTGTCTTAATGACAGTGTCCTTTGCTTAACAGAAGCTTCTCAGTTTCAGGAGGTCTCATTTATTCATTGTTGCTCTTATTGTCAGTGCTACTAGGGTTATATGTAGGAAGTGGTCTCCTGTGCTCATGTGCTGACGACTACTTCCCACTTTCTCCTCTATCAGGTTCAGTGTGGTCAGATTTATATTGA